>NW_011627046.1:2972083-2993917 GCF_000204515.1 Acromyrmex echinatior | reverse complement strand
TCACATGAGCATTAAAAAATACATTAATGAAAGTACTTCCCATCACTTGTAAAACGCTACGAATTAATTCCAACACCTAATATATATATATATATATATATATATATATATATATAGATATAATTTGACATTATAAATTTAACAGTGTATATAAATTGTATTACAGTATCTACATTTAATTATATATTTTTGTAATTTTTTTCCTTCTCAATAAATTAATTCACATGCATTTTATTTTTATTTAATATATGTTGTATTGTTAATTATCTTGTGTATACACACACACACACACACATACACATACACAACATACAAGTATATGGATAGCATCATGCTCTTTTCGAGTATAATCGTAAGGGAAGAGTCCATATTGCCCTCTGAGCAATATATCGCATGAAACAAGCGGCTTTGTGCAGCGCATTCCTTGGAGATGCGTTGAAGACTTAAGGTGTCCTTAATCCGACCGTGATAAGCGTGACGCAGCTATGCCTCCGCACTCTCACCGGTTGATCCCCGGAAATTGGATCGATAAGCTCTTATTCCAAACGTTGCGTCCCCGAATCGACCGCTCTGCTCTCCCGGGAGATCCCCATTCTACACCAACCCCACATCTCGTGTGCATCCGCGCGTGCATACTGTATAGAATATTTAGCTGCGCGTAAACTGTTTGCGGTGCTCGTAGTTATAACTTGTCGAGCTGAAGGCTAATACAATGTAATTTGATTAGGGGATTGGATCCGAGCCTCCCGCGGTGAATGTAATTTCATCTCTTATGATCCGGCGAAAGCTGCCGCTTTAACTATTCGTAATCGATTGTCTTGATGAAAGGATGAAAACAATATATAATGAGATGTGTGTGTGTGTGTGTGTGTGTGTGTGTGTGTGTGTGGCGTTATTAGTTATTGATTCTCCCGCACCGATATTTAATGAAACAGAAAACGATAGATACTGAATACAGATATACTTGAATATATTATTTCTGGAAGAAAATAAATAGAACTATATCTCTCTGTTTAGAAAGGACATGTGAAGCTTTTCAAATGCGATTATTTACTGAAATTAACGTGATTATTTACATATAATTTTCTCAATAATGTTCTCATTTCGGTAATTATTTATATTACTGTACCTCCCATTAATAACTTTGACTTTGACATATATTGTCATGACTCTGAGTGACTTCCAACAAGTTTTAGTCGTCGCTCGTTATTCATTAAAAAATTATTAACAGTCAAAGTTAGTAATTATTTCTCTGTTTTACATGAAAAGTCAGATAACTCTATCCAGGAAGAAAAGCGACAGGTAATAAAGGTAATAATACTATTTAGCTATCAGATTTTAGTTAGCCATTAATCATGAGGTATGGATAAGAGACGTGCAAAAATAATTTCGCTATTCCAGAAGTGCATGTATAATTATTCAGATCTAGAAATTATCTTAAGAAATCGACTAAAAAGGGGAGACAAAGAAATCATGCAGGGTATATATTAAATAGACAATTTTAATGAAGACTCTGCCAAGTATATAGAGGAAGCTACGATGTCATCGCATTTGTAGTCCAAGTATTATGTAATAAATCTAAACTTTAACCGCCTCTAGCTTTAGCCGCCTACATGTTATACACGTCACATGCTCGTTAAACATGTCCCTAGACGGATGGATGTATGAGGTTAGAAGAAGAAATTGTAAACCAAGTCTCTTCTTGATATATAAGCTGAAGTAATAAATTTCTAGTCATTCATTAAAGACTCACAGTTTCCATGTGCCAACCATAAAAGCGAGTCAACACACTAGACGATTAATAATAACCGTAGCAATACGGCGTTTCGCTTTTTTTATATAATGCGTCCCTCCATCAAATTAACCGCAAGTATTATTCGCGATTTTATTTCTGACGCCGCGCACGAGCACGGGAACGAGCACGGGATTTAAACTTAAACGCGTCGCAACATTATGAAGCACTATTACCCGCGAAGGAAATAAAAGCGATTTAGTGTGCCGGTGCATTGTTGTCGACCGGCGAGCAGGTGAGTCCCGATATAATTCTTCGCTATCGCCCGCCTGCTCGTTGCCCCCGTCCCACATCCAGTTATTTACGAAAGAGAACCCCGCGAGATAGAATGAGCGAAATTGATATGGATTAACTTAAGAACTCTCTAGCTCTGTCGGCGTTAAAAAATGTATACGAGCGACGAACACTTTGGAGTCTATGTAAATTATATACTCCAACAACGTTAAAATAAAAGAAGAAAACTCTATCATATGGGGATGTGCATTATCGATAAATTCGCATCGAAAACGAGGATGTATATTCCCTCGTTACGTCTGTCTCTCTGATGATCTACTTTATTAAATTAATTCTACATTGATTGGATACGGCATATTTCCATCGCTGTCTCCGATTTTCAGTGAAAATGCAATAAATATCTATTTTCTTGCACTTCATGTTAACGCTTTACAATTAACAATACACGTTATATTAAACTCGATTTAATATGATTTAGGTCGTTTGGCATTGATATTAATTACATTGTTTGGCAAATTTAAATATTTTTTCTAGAACAAACAGATTCTTGCAGATTTTTTGTTTTTGAAAATAAATGTGTAAATTTGAAATGAATCCGTAAATGAAAGTTATCGTGTCACATTTTTGAAAATCAATCCAAGTAGAAAATGGCATTTTTATAAAATATCTTTGAGCTAAAGTATCTCAAAAACATAATGCGACACAACAATTTCTTTTACAGATTCGTTTGCAGAAACATAAATCTATAAAAGTCTTTACTATGTTGGTTTTTAGTTTGGCAAGAAACAACAATTACAATGAAAAGAAAAAAACTTAAATTTGTAGCTTCATAAATACTCTGTAAAAATAGCTTATATATGCAATTTGAATAATCACCTGCATCTAATTTTTGATTTGTAAAGTCGCTGATTATAAATTCGAATTAAAAATTGTCAAATATATTTAAATAGTTATTGTTAAACAATTAACAAAGATTTGATTTGAATAAAAACCAATAGCAGTACTGGATTTTACGAAAGAAATATAAGTATAGTGCAATGTAAATTTCTGCTTATCTTATTTGTAGAAAAATACAAAATTAAAAATAATTCTATATGAACAAAAGAATGGGTGCTGCAGTTGAAAATAGTTAGCGATTATTTTATATCACAAATAGAATAAACGCGGATTGACAATGCTGAAGTCTAGCGAGATCGCGGACTCACGAGGGATATCCCACAGGATATGCTGTATGCCATTGCGGGATGTTAACACGCACTGTGCGTGTGTTCCGGACCACAGCGACGACAAGAGCCGTTAATGTCGAACAGCGGAATAGGCGAATGATCGAGTCTCGTTGCTGTTTGTTCGAATCCGACGATGTGCCGCTGCTACGAACTTGCTGGATATTATTAATTCATCATGAAAATTATTATCGGTTTTTATAATTAATAGTTCCAAAAAAAAAGATATCGGTACATAATTACCGGAATTATAATCACATGTGAAAGAGATCTCGCACTAATTATATGGAAAATCGAATTTCGAAGAAATAAATTAGTTTTCACATGTAATGTAGTGTATAATGTTGTAAATAAAAAATGTTATAAACACAAGGCTCAATGATGGATAAATACTATCCATTATTGAATTTTGTGTCTATGATATTTTTTGTTCACCATATTGTGAGCTACATTATATGTGAAAACTAATTCATTTTATTAAGACCCAATTTTTCATAATATGTATGGGGTCCTTTCTGATTAACTTTTCGATTATTGGATCTGCTCGTTACTACGAGCACTGGCCATTAAGATAGATATTTTACCGATACCTGACACCTCGATTTGACCAATTTTCTATCATTACTAATATTAATTAATGTCGGCTTGAATATCAGCATTATGCATCTTGAATGAGTTTGAAAATAATTACTGCCGCTACAGTGAGACTATTTATCATTCTTCTATTTCCGTGATAATTTAGTTTAAGATTTCATAATTTGTAGCCTTTATTTCCATTTTTATTCAGTAATATTGTTAGTCGCATTATAACTGTGAAGATTAACATCGCGAAATAGAGCGAAGTCTAACACATGTCGGTTAAAAATGAATGAAATAACGGGCTTAATATCCCGCTGTTCTAAATTCAACGTGACTTGTAACGCTGCCCGTCTCAGTTCCGCGAAATTCGTCGTAGGGGAAGCACCGCCCTTGCAAATTTTCCTCAAAATGTAATCCTTCCCATGCATGCGGACGTTATAACTTGCGGTGCTGTACGGCCGGCGTCTGAATCGCGGAGAGAAATGCTGGTGGAACAATAGCATCCTGTTTTAGTAATTCAACCTGCGCCACGCTTTTCTGTCATTCTTCGTAGGGGCGCAGCGCGGCACGCTGCATTGTATCAGGAATTCTCGGTGGATATTGCTGACATTCATCAAATTATACCAAGTGTACATATTTGATAAGATTATATATAATGACTTCATATGTACAAAAAAGAAGACATGTATAACAAAAAAAAATAACTATAAATTTTTTACAAAAAATAAAATGACTAAAATGAAAGATATTTCTAATTACTAATATAAAGTATATTCCTATAATACACAATTGTTAAATTTAATATTATACATTTCACGTATCCCAAACGGATCACTCTTTGCATTAATTGAATACAAAATGAATATATTAGAAAGTATCACAAACATTATGCAAAATTAATTTAAAAATATAGATAATACTTAAACTCAATTTGGAAACAAATTGTGCAAATATATTTCTTCTAATAAAATTAATATATATAAGTTAAATTAATATACTATCCATAAATTAAAATAATATATTTTATTTATTTAGTTCAGAATTTATGTTTTAAATGATTTTTATATTATTTGTTCACTCACTCATAAATAGTATTTTAACACTAAGAAATATTAAATATCGATTTAATAGGAAATATTTAAATAATGTAAACATATTACGTTAAATTAACACACGGATATTAAAAATGTAACACAAAAATTTTAACAAGGACCGATTTTAATACGAATAAAATATTTTGTATCGTATCTTTTTATATTATAACAAGCCAATTTATCTATCGAGAAATGATATATATCTGTATATGATATTTAATATCTTATAAAAATAAGAACTTATAAAAGAGTAAATATCGAGATAACACTGAGATACTGATTTTTTTTCACGTAATTCACCGATAAATTCTTTTTGTTAGCAAAAGCCTTAAATCCATCTCTCTATATCTTCCATTCCTTTTCTCCGTCTCGGCACCACTAGTAGAAGAAGTCGTCTTAGGGGCAGACGTCGAGTCGACGGGCAAAAATGAGAAAATAAGTACGAGGGAGTAAATGGCGGAAAGCAGTCACCACGAAACGTCGCGGACGTTGTACGATAAAAGTAAATAAGCCGATAGGTGTCTCCGGAACGTGACGGGAACGGTGGCGGTAAGGCCTTTCCGTTATTAGGAGCCACCGCTTCGCCATGCTGAGGAAAAGCTACTTCTCCCTTTCCCGTGATCATAGTTTTTCCTTGCCATCGCTCGGGCCCAGAGAGAGCTTTACTTTCACTCACCTTACGATCTGGCTATCGCCTTCGTGACAAGGCATCCCCCTATCTCTAATCCCGTTTCTATTAGCTTCTCCTCCAACCAACGAGATACTTGCTACTCGTTACGAGCAGCTTTAGAGAACCGCATATAACAGACTCGCGCCTCTTAAACTCTGTTGTATAAAATTAAAAGTTTTAAGAGGATTTACAAGATGAAGTATGTATAACAAGACGATTATTCTGATTGGATAATACATCGTTAAGATGATTGATTACATCGATCGATAGAAGATACTTTGACACGAGCATATTCAGAATTTTTTTTCGGGAGAGGAGTTATCAATTTTGTTATCACATAAATAGCAACTTTTGTATTATGTAGTTAAATTGATATTTTTAAATATTTTAGAGCTAAGAACGTCTTTTTCTTATTTTTTATTTTCAATGGAAAAAATATTTTGTAAATCATAATTTTTATTATTTTTTTCTTGTAAATATAGGCAAATAGTTATTAAAACAAAGAATGTGTAATTTTTAAAAATTGTTATTATTATTGTTATTATTATTATTATTGTTAGTGTTATTATTAATATTATTACATGTAAAATAAGATTATTTTTCTAGGAAAAGAAATTTTTTTTAAATTCAGAAAAGAAAGATCTCTTGTGTGAAAAACATAATATTGTGTTTGCTAAATATAATATTAAAAATGTTATATTAAACTAAGTTAAATTATTGAAAAAAAAGAATGATAAATAAAAGGAAATTATTTTAAAAAATTTATAACATTAATAAATTATGTGATATAATTTTTTTTTCTAAAGCAATTTAACATATCTCCAAAAAATTATGATAGAGATATGAAATCTCCAATTTTTTCTCCCATCTTTCTGGACACGCTTTAAAGAAGTATATTCCATATATAAACTAAATAGATAAACTAACATACACGAAAAAAGGACGATTTTTTCGAAATATTTCAAAATATAGTTAGATACAGAAACAATTTAAAACAATTTTATTGGAGCATAAAAATAATTACGTAGAGATCTCAAGCATGATGAATAATGCTACAAAATTTTGAATAACCAATTTAAGCGTTTTATGTAATTATTTTGATAGTCAATAAAATTATTTCCAAATATCTATAGTTAAGTTTTTAGATACTTATTTGAGCAAAATCGTCCTTTCTCCGTGTGTATAAAATACATAGCTAAATACGATATTCTGATAAAACCAAATAACAATACGGATGGCAGAAACCAGAAACATCCTGAGCGCAAACACGTTTATTTCAAAAACAACGAAGGTAGATATTTATCAGCGTTCCGGCAACTGTCGCGACATATCAGGGTGGGTCGCAACGCCATCATCGGGGGCGTACACATATTTGCCGCGGGTAGATTGGCTCTTTTTCAGGACGACAGGCACGAAATAACTTCTGAACGAATAAACCGTAACGGATGGCCATAACGATCCGCGCGCAATACGCGCGTACGCGTGATCGGTTGTCACAGCAAATTCTCGCGGCGTACGTTCGCGTTTCGCGACGCTCCTGTCATGAAACAAAACCAAACGGATGAAAAAAAGAATGTTCGCCCATTTTTGGGCGTGCAGCAGTCGCAAGCGGCAATGCCTGTCGATTAGCGGCCTGACATTTTCGTCAAAAAAGAACTGAATGAAAATCTCTTGACTTCCACGGCGAAGGCCACACTTTTTGGAGCCGTCTCATCGTCCCCATGATTCGAGCTTTGCACGCGCTCGAAAGTTAATTTATTCATGATGCCGTTAAAATATTCATTGGATACGCGAGACAACGCGCGCGCACGACTCACCGTAATTCCTTTCTCGTCGACTTTTTCGCCGGAGACGCGTTGCGTTGCGTTTATATGCGCGCACTCGCGCGACTTACGGCGCGCGCGAGCCCCTCATCTTTTATGGATAACGCGCACTTTCGTGAATTATGAACGACGGGTCGTCTGTACTTTATAATAAATAAAGTCCGATTCCACTGACGAGATATTCCCACGCAAGTGTCGTCGTCGTAAATAAAATTTCCTCTTTCAAATTAATATTTTTTTTATTAAACTTGAATGTGTCCTGATTATAATCCAAATTTCTTACGAGCACGGCCTTCTCAACATCTCATTCATTTATATAGATTAATCAAAAATTAATATTTATATTTCTATGGAATTCGCATTAAAAAACAATTTTGCTGGAATATCTAAAAATTTAACTGTAGCAAAACTTTTTTTTATGCTGATTTAAAATACTTGCAATTAAATATCAAGATTCCCAAGATAATAAATTAAATCTGTATGTCACATATTTTTTTTATCAATTGCGTGCATTTTCGTGCATTATGAACGACTAGTCGTTTGTATTACTTCGTATAATAAATACAGTCTAATTTTATTGACGAGGTACTCGTATACGTCGTCCTCGTAAATAAAATTCTCTCTTTCAAATTAATACTTGAAACGAAAGAGCTCATATGACGTTCTGATTATCAATGCAAATTTTTTACACACGTAGTCTTTTCAACATCTCATTTGCGTTCATAGATTAAAATCAATATTCATATTCCTGTGACAGAATGTCCGGTTTGAAATGCAAAACTTGTAATTGAACATGGGGATTCCGAAGATGATTAAATCTGTATGTTATATCGTTGCATTGTACGTACAGAAGTTATATCTTCAGATGAAATCATCGGACTGGTTTGAACAGCTCGAATGGGAGGCGTATTGGTCCCACAAAGCAAACTATCGCAACCCAGGATTAATCCATTATAAACTCCCGCATTCCGCTGGCGATTCGATTTAAAAATAGATCGGAATAACCGACGAAGAGAGGGACGCAAAATCTATTACTATCTAACTCCGTTTCTGTTAACTCGTTTCCGAACAAACCGATTGCGGGCCGTCACGCCAAACACGTCGCCGTAAAATACTCGGTACCACAAATGTTGACACGTTATTCCGCGATTCTGACGCAAGCCGTGATTTCAACGACGATCGAGTCGTGGTGCACCGTAGATTTCACCTCCATAAATTAATTAGCAGTTGTATAATTTAAACGCACTCTCTATGCAATAACGCAGACACAGGTTCTCGTCGCAGAAATTAATAAAGTTAACTGACAATTTATCTAAAAATATATCGTTCATCACTGCTGAAAGTAAAGTAATTTCTTAACTATTCAAAGCTATCAAAAGCCGTATCTTTTTTCTCAAAATAATACTTATTTAAAATTATTTTTTTTAAATTAACTATTGATTTCTCTTTTTTATTATGTTAAAACACTCACACTGATTCTTAATAGATTCTTACATAATTTTTAAATTAATGGTTAATATCATAAGAGATTTAATTTAAGGATTCAATTACTTTTTTGAATTTTTATCTCCTCCCTCAATCTGTCCTCATCGGCTTCGAAAACGAATGCGTCATGCTTTGTGAGCTTTACTCCCTGTCGGCTTGCTTTCTATCCCTATAGCTTATTATTCATCATCGGAGTCTTCCTCGTCGACACGGAAATCCTCTTTTCCTCGATGAGGCGACGAGACAAGAAAAAGCAGCGCATCTCGATTGTGAGATTGATTTCCGAAATTGAATGTCGACGGAATTTCGTGAAAAAAATAAATAATTATGAAATCAAAACTAAAACAAGATTATATTTTGTATACAAGTTAAAGTACTTTTCAATGTTTTACCAAATTTTAAAAAATTCAAACGTTTCTCATACTCGATAATTTGTAAAATTATAAAATAATTTGTCCAATACTATTAACTATAATTAAATTTATTATTATCTAAAACTTTTATCTACAAAAAAAGAACGATTTTGCAGAAATATCTCTAAACATTTTTTTTAGCTAGATACAGATCTGAAAATAATTTTGTTGAACTATCAAAAGAATTACGAAAGAAACTCAACCATAATGCTTTTAATATTCTAACATAATTATATTTTACGTCTTACATAATTATATTTTGATTCAACACAATTAATTTCAGATCTGCATCTATACTGCATTTTTAAATATTTCAGCAAAACCATCCTTCCCGTGATATTATTTATCAAGACTCTATTGGTCGCAGAGCAAAATAATTCTGTGTTGCTAGAATAATAATCGTTAAGAAATAAGTTTAAAGTGCACTCGGTGTCGCCGTGTTATTCAGCAAAGCACGCGAAGGAGACGAGAAAAAAAATTCGAGGCAAGCGGAAAAGCGCAACGGAGCTATCACGGCCATAATCGACTCGATTAGTTTTTCGATTTCGCGCGATTTCCGCCGTCATTATCGACGGGAGAATTGCTTGAGAACTCTCAACTCCTCCCCAGGCGCTTTTTCCATCCATTTTCCGAATAATCCATTCACCATGTCGCTCGAGACTATACTAGTATGCAAGGAAGGAACACATGCGGCGTGGTTTTCTCGAGGAAGATGGCGAAATATGATTATAATGGCAAAAAGCCAAGCGAAAACGGAAAATAAAATGAAAGAAAATATGAAAGTGGCGCAGTCGGAGTTATCTTCCATTGCAGAACAATCTATTACGACGGACAGACAATATTGATTTCTTATGTGCAGATTGCCATTTCTTATGAGAAAGTTATTTATAACGTTCTAAAAAATTATGCTGAAAAAGGCATTTGTAATATTTAAAAAAAAAAATAGAAAAATAGATGGAAATAAAACCAAATTTTAGAAGAAAATGGCAATATAAAAAATAATTTGGAAAAATAATATTAATTCCTGAAACAAATAAGATTATAAACTAGTAAAAAATGGCTACTAAAAATGGGAATTAGTGCTGTAAAAGGTACGCAATAAATGTCATTAAAATATAATTATATGTTTATATTTCTAAGAACACGTATACATGTTCTTAGAAGTAAATATAAATATATTTTAATGACATTTATATTTATTATATTATTGCGCACCCCCCCCCCCCCTTTCTCTCTCTCTCTCTTACAGCTAATTCCCAGTAGTCGCTTTTTTACTAATTTGTAATCTTCAATATAAAAAAATGTACAATTAACTAACGTTACCTCTGAGGCTCTACGTAATTACGTATTCATAAAATGTTGCATGTAAATGGGACATAAATGATTCAATTAAAATTTCCTGGACGTTTGTACTAATAAAATCTCTAAACGTCAACGTTGACTGTAGACGGATAAAGTCAGAAAGACAGGATGGTAAAATCAGGAAACGTAATTAGAAATTACCTGTTAATAATTGTGGTGAAAACGGATTATTGCCATGAACATCGTAATTACGCTTGCTGAGTCTGCAAATCTCTCCGCTAGCCGCTCGTAATTCGCCCTGTTGATCGATAACGTGCGACAACGAGCTCGAAAATGTATTAACACGCCCAATACCTCGGGAAAAAGGAACTGCAGAAATCGGATACGTGCTGAGAGTAAAACCGACGTCGCCGATAATCGCGAAGAGAACACTAAGAAATAAATACAATACGTTTAACGGACAAGAGAAAGATTTTGTTGTGGCAAAAAGATAGTCAGGTGGTTGAACAAAAGACGATCGAAATAAAAGTGTGAAGATAGATACATACAAAAAAAATAGGTAGCCGAATTATGACAAATAAAATGTGTCAGACAGATGACCCGGCAAAAAGCAAGCTGACACGAAATAAACGGAAGATAAAGAGGCTCCATTAATCAGCTTTCTGTTGCGAAATCCCGTAAGAACAATGAATGCAATTAGCTAGGACGGTTACAATGGGGGAGGGAACCCGGCTTGCTTTCGCCAGGAAGTATAGGATAAAGAGAGAAGACGGAAAACATTTAGAGGCATTCGTTACTCCAGCCCTGGCGAAGTGTGCTGACGACAGCTAATGAAACTCGTTAGACTCATTAACTATTACTATCGATGATGGAGCCAGAAAGAAATAAAAAATGCGAAGTAGATTAGAACGAAACGGAAAGAAACTTCAGCACTTTCGTTACACGCGATTTTAGTCTAAGGAAACCGTCTCTTATTGATTTTGATGGATTTTGAATACACATTATAGAGTATCAAAAATGTTGCCTATGCTTTTTTTATCTGCTTAGCTTAAGATTTAGAGATCGAAATAATCTCTCGAAAATAACAGATTTTTCTATTTTTAAACAAACATCTTGGAAGCTAAGAGATGTTATATATAAAAAAATGTTTTATAAAAAAGTTTTATGATACTTTATACTCTTAATAACGGTGTATTTATATTTTTCGCAAATATCAATTTTTTTAAATTTATTCCCATCTTCAGGGATTGTTTCGATCTCTTATCCACGAGGTAAGTAGAGAAAAAAATATGGATCTGAGTTTTTTTACAACATATCGAAGCTCCATCAAAATCCACGAGGGACAATTCTGATAATTCCCTTGTGAGACTGTAATTGAGATCCGCTTCAATTTCCGTGACATGATAATTCCGAAGTGTATAAAGTTATGATTGTTATTGTATATTGTTCAATCTATCTTCAAAGCTATAAATAATCCGATATATATATATATATATTTATATATACATGTATAAGAAATTTAATTGCCGTTTTTCTGATGATGATTGGTTTTTGCTGATTGATTCTTTCTTGTTTGGCTCTTTCATACGATAACTGTTAACATAAGATGTCAACACAACTCACAAAGATTAGATTTTCATGAATGATCTTGTATACTTGTATTTGTATACTTTCTGTATAAGTGTACACTCTCGTATATTAAAAGTTAAATAACGCGCACGTCTGTTATCTAGTAGAATATAAAAAAATATAACAGAAATAAAATCTAGAAATATTTTTTTAATTTTCATTTCATTCATACAAGCGAAAATTTAACATTTAAATTAATGAAAATTGCTAATTTCATTATTAAAATAAAATCGGAAGATGCCTCAGCGAAGAAAGAGAAATTGAGATAAAAGGAAGAAGTGAATTAAGAAAAAAATAAAGGAGAAATTGCAAAGAAAACTTTAGCATTTGAGTCATAAGTGTTGAGTCGTAAGTTCATAATCGAAATTGATCGATTTCATCGCGTGGAATTCTGAAATCTCGAATACGACATCACAAACGATGCGATTTTCGTGCCGCATGATTCAGTGCCATATAGCGAATAGCCATATTTCCATGATATTGCTTTCCCGCTTTGCATATTTTTGTTTTCGAGCATCGATTTACATAAACGACGTGTTTATTTTGAAAATAAATAGTTCTGAAAACGATTGCGAATTTTATATCGCTGCATCAATATACGCAAAATTTCCGAAATCAAATTTATATCACTTTGCATTTCAATGCTTTTGCAATTTTATTGAGCGTATGTTTAGACGAGATTATCCTGTGCTTTACCAAAACTTTCCTAAGAAACTCGGGTGATTGTATAATACAATCATAGAAAGAACTAAATTAATGTTACATTTGTCGGTAATTCTAGATTCCAGTAAATTAAAATAATGATGCCCTCGTAACGGCAGCTAATTCGGAACTCTGTTTCACAAACGTGCTTCTAACTTATTCAATGTTTCGATAATAGATGTGATACCGTGAAACATTACAACTCTTGTGTAACGTAAGATTTTTTATGGTCAAAGGAAATATACGAGTGAAGAAGATTAGACGGATCTCGTTTTACGTTCTACATACAGAACATGGAAAAGAGAAAATTATAGTAACCTGCGAGTCAAGAAGTTTATTCAAATGATATTGTACATTCTTCTTTTCGTCGATAAAAATTCATAAATTAAGATTAATGAAGAAATTTGAAGCTAAATTGAAAGAAAATTGTACTAAGCATTGAATTATGCAAATTTCATGGTATATTTGCTTATAAAAATAAAATAAGAACGAATTTCTTTTGTAATATTTTTCTTTTTGACACTTTCTTCCAAATATTTTTTATTTGAGATTATTACTTTTATTCTAGATTATTCTCAAAACAACTTGACTGTACGATATTATTTTCGCTGTCGCTAGAGTTGGCAGAATCCCACAAATGGCGTCTATGTGGGATACGCAATGGAGGCTGGTCGAGGCAAAACGAGAATTATTCCATTCGCCATGACTAAGTGATCGCGTCAAAACTGCCGCGTGCAACCCGCCGGCGACAATGGCACGAGTAATGAAGGTAACCACAAAATTACACTCCGGACGATAATCGAGTTTCGTCTGTTGTTACGTGCCGCACATCTTCGCGTCGTATCGCTTCTCTCATCCCCTGCGTGCTCCAAATTACGCTCGAAAACTTGAAACTCGAAAACCGCTTCTTAAACACTTACGTAAACGAGATACTATCCCCTGCCTTAATACTAAATATTTGTTCTGATTATTTTTGTTTCTCAATAAGGCTGTTTCTTGTAAGACTTTTTTACATTGAAAAAGAATGTTTTTAAAAAAAAATTCCATCACTCTTCAATTTTTTGAAAATCC
This sequence comes from Acromyrmex echinatior, assembly GCF_000204515.1. The sequence goes on along the minus strand of NW_011627046.1, from coordinate 2,979,900 downwards.
GCTTTATAAATTTGCAAATTTATATTATGTAAGTACAAAGCATTTATACTTTCCATGTAATGCATGTGGTATAATATATGAATAAAATGTTTTTTCCATATATTATATGGAAAATTTTCTAATTGCTATATTTCGAAAACAAAAATTTAAATGAAACAAAAATATATTTTAAAACTAAAAGTTGATACTTTTGTTTATTTATATTAACGAAATTAAAAAAAAAATTGTTTTCAAGTTTACAATAATCTCTTGAAAAAAAATCTGAAGGTAATGAGATGTTTTTAATATTTTTTTTCAGCAACTAAAGATAATATAAGAATCATCAGGTTCAAAAAAATAATGAGAGACAAAAACCTTGTTCTTTATTATTATTATTGCAATTCAATTACTTGTAGAAGTTACAATAGAAAAATAATAAAAATAAGTCTTCTTGTATTTCTTACATTTTCCTTTATATTCCATACAAATAAGAGTTCTTCTGGAAAATATACGTGAGTTGTAAAAGCTTATTACTAAAGAGAACCTCATTAAATTATACATTTCTTTATATTTTTTCATCCGTCATATTTTTCATTCATTTATAATTTGCCTCGTAGGCATTTCCAGATCTTACTATCTCAGATTAATCAGAATAATAGCTGACGCGGAAAAATACGAAAGCGACAAGAACAGGAACGTCCACTCCACGTCCGCCTACTTTCCTCACGGCGATTTCCGCATCCAAGTCGCCAAGAGTAACCACGAGGAAAACTTCCGTGGGGGCATTCGGACATATTTTTTCCGCCTACGTGGGACTCCGGCGTCTTAAATCATCCGGAGTTTCCCCCGACAGGATATCCTCCTGTCCCAGGAAGTGGCATGGCACCGGAGAAAAACGAAAAGTACGCGTATAGGGTGGGGAAAAAAAGAAGAGACGGTGAACGAAAACGCGGTGTGGGATGCCGCCTAAGAGGTTGGAGGTCGACGAGGAGCAGCAGGATGTAACCAGAACGAGAGAGAGCGTGAGTATTGAGGGAGATCCCTGCCAGTTACGCCCGCCGGACACGCAACGCCGTTTGAATTATGATCGTGCAAAGTTAGTCTCTATTAAAGCCATAAATTTCGAATTCAATAACAGCCCCGGGGCGAGAGGATACACTCGAGCAGTTCTCTGCCAGTCTCCGGCGAAAGAGAGCCACTCTCCGGGATCGAAACTGACGCACTCGCGCGCACGTGCGGCTCCGCGCCGCACGCTACCACCGAGCAAGTGCTCGGTGTGCATTGCATGCACATGAATACACGCGATAAAACTTCCCACCGCTTGACAAATTACATCGACCCGGAATTCAGCACTAATCTATTCGTCTCGTTGCCCTTAGCTATTCACGCTCGCGTTCGATAGCTTCTCGAGCCATCGACATCGGCCTTGGTACATTGCCTTTGCGAATATCTACCTACAGATAGAACAATGTGAGCCAAAACGCTAACGTTGATTCATAGACACCCCTCTTATCATAATAATTATGAATTTGTGAATTTTCAAAATATAAATACAATCATCTTCTGTCGCGCGTGCAGTAGGTGTTTTCTTTTGTATTAACAATTAACAATTTACAAGAGTATAACAATAAAAAACGTGATTATAGAACGCGATTAAAGAAATATGAATATAGAAAAAATTTAATGTGATATAAAAAGTTTTTAAAAGAAATAATTGTGCTGATTTAAATTCCATTTTTAAAAATATGGTATTTTGTAATATTTTAATATTTTATTTTTAATATTTTAATTTTTCAAATAATCGATAAGCTGAAATCAGAGACCAAAAAACGTGCGATTTAAAAATCGAGATTAAAATAATAAATATTCTGAAAAAACGACAATAAAAATTACAAATAGGAAATTAAATACGAAAAGTATATTTAAGAATGGAAATGTGTTAAAAATATTTTCAAAACGTTTCAGAAAATTAATCCTCTTAATAAAACAATTTTTTGTGCATCAATATTAACATTTTGGCTCACATTAGGTTTATCTACTCAATTTATGCTTATATTAAATTTAATATTTAAAAATGAAGTTTAAGAATTTTACTATTCTGTTTGCATTTGTTTATGCATCTCTCTTTGCATCCTCTATCGTTCACTTGCTACAATCTACAATAATAACATAACTAAAAAATTGTCATTTTTAAATATCATTTTTTGCTTACAGAAAATAATAAACAGAAAAAAAGAAAAAACACATTTTTAAGCCAATATTTACAGTCAATTCTTTATTTAGCATATTAAGCGCCAAGTCTATTTCTTTTAATTCCTTGTTTTAATTATTTATACTCAGTCATGGCGTAATTTTTTATACTCAGTTATGGCGTGATAAAATTTTCTATCATCAGTTACTGGTGATTGACGCGACCTGAACGAAAAGTATATTCACCAGTGACTGACATGGCGTTTAACATGTTGAGATTGTTTTAAGTGTAATCTTAAAATATCACGAACCAATCAGAAAACCACATTAACATCTTAAGATGGTTTTAATAAATATAAAGACAGTCGAAATAAGATTATAAATACGATCTTAGGCCTTTCAATCTTTGTATATATATATATATATATATACATACATATTCCTAACTATTCTATATAGATCAAATTTGCATTTTATATACCTATTTATTAAAAATTTTAATAATTTAAAACGTTCAAATTTATTTTCTGAAAAACATTGATTTTTTAGTTGTATCATAGTTGTAGCAAAAAAATAAGAAATATTTTATTCTCCATGAATATAAAATTCTAAAATTATCGCTATAATCCAAGTATGTAAACGATAAAAAGAAATTATTGTTTATTGCTCGACAATGTAGAGATGATAACATAATGATAATTCGTAAAATGATATGGAACATCTATGTATAAATTATGTGTAAACAATGTTACTTAAACACAATTTACTACACATCACGTTTCAATATATCCCCTTGTTTGGAATAATTAGGACTAATTGAAATACTCTAAAATCAGCCAAGTGAACAGAACCCATTTGGACTAAATGGAGAGTAGTGACCTATTTCAGTGAATTTCCAATAATTAATTAACACAACGTGTAAATCATAAAGCCTTGCCTAGTTAATCGAAGTTATGAGCATGCCATGATCGTGTTAATGTCGATGATCTAAATGTAAAAGAATTTATTTGATTCGCAATGAAATATTGAAACTGCGCTCGGAAAATTTTGTCACTAAGTTTGCAAATTTTTTGTAAAATATCATGAATTATGCTTTGACATAGATATCTACAATGATCTCGTAATTTCATCACAGTTATCGTATTTGCATTTCGCAATCACCTAGATCGTTAACTCATATATAAACAATGATTTATATACGATTTTGCGTATGCTTACTAATGAATTGGTGTGCGTCATGCAATGCGTTTTTATTACTGCAGCATGAAATTGTTCGAAGTATTCTTTATATAAAAACCTATAACCTATACCATCGATTGTGCTTTAAAACATTTTATTTTATACCAATGCTATTATCCCGACTAAATTATTATTCGATTAATTGAATTATTGATAGTTTTTCAAAACATTCAGTATTCGTTCAATTTCAAAACTTTATTAAAATTTAAGATAATAATAGTTTTAAAAATGTAAAAGCGGAAATATATGTTCTTCGTAAATTTTTAAAAATTTTTTTAATATTTCCGAATTAAAATAGGTCGTGTATACAATAATATCACTGCTCTCGCGTTCATCTTCACAATAAATTTCTGGTTGCATCGAAATACACATACGCGACTGGCTTCTCTTTCATGCACCATAACAAGCTTCCAAGTTTTGATGAACGAAGCTCTTTAATCCGTGCAATAAATTATAATCGCGCATTCTATAATTCTTCAGTTAATGACTCCTGACCTCGTTAACCAGGCTGTGTACAGCAACCAAAACAATGCGATGCAAGTTTGCGCCAATACATAAGTTTTCGCTAAGTAATCTCGATTCGATCGATACATCTTGGCGCAGATTATTGCCTTAAATCTAGAACACAAAGGCGAATGTAATTTTCGCAAAATTCTATTAACTTAATCGAAAGTTATATCAGGCTATTATATAAAGGTTTGAAATCTTCAGTTTGTCTCTGTTACAGAATCAAGTAAAAAAGATCTTACTTATATTTAATAACGTAATCTTACTTATACTTTCTTCTATGGATCTACGAAGTTAACATGACATTCTATTAATATAAAAAAAATACTGACGGTAATACTTTTCATAATTATGATATATTTATGTATCATAATTATATATTATACTTGAATCAATTATTGTATATTGTTTAAATAAATGAAAGAAAATTTTGTATAATAAACATAAATAACAACCGTGTATTAGTTCTAATTTGCTCGGTTTTATTGTAATATTAATTGTAATATTAATATTAACTTTTCATAGTTCCTTTCTATGAAAATAAAAAAGAATTCTGCATTTTCTATATTTAAAAAAACCAAAATTGAAAATATAGTGTTAATTTTTTTTTATAAAAAATGAACCTTTGTAATTTATTATAAAAAATTGTAGGACTATCGAGAGAAAGAGAGAGAGAGAGAGAGAGAGAGAGAGAGAGAGAGAGAGAGAGAATATCGTACTAATTTTACATCCTTCTTCTCTTGCATATTGAACAAGAAGACCTTCTTCTACTTAACAAAGTATATTTCTTTTATTGTATTCTGTTCTAAAGTAATGGTTTATTGTTAGCATGAAATTAAACCAAACAAACATTGCTAGGAAACGTAAGTGTAAAAAATCATTGATTTTAATAGAGTACAGTGTAAATAATAATTTTTAATTAAAAAAATTTTTTGATGTTTCTTTAGAATCCCTGAGATATCTTCATATAATCACTAATAGTCTTCCATCCAAATGTTTAAACAATTTAGTGAATAAAACAAAAGCAATGAAATGCATGTCGCAAGATTATATATGCAAATTAAATTATTCTCTGTTCGAGTAACATAATAAATATTTTATTCTGCCCATGTCTCTTGGATTTAAGGTGTCAAAAGAAAAACCTCAGAGCTTTAATGCAATGATAAATGGAACTAATAATTAATATACATGTTTAATTCAGCTATTTGAATATTCGTTGTGTACAAGAGAATAAATTTACGTATATTCGCTGCAAATGCAAGATACAGACTGCTGTAATTAATCGTACTATAACCACACGTACAGTCATCGGGTGGCCGATCAATTGGTCGGACGTGGTCCACGCGTTGTATGTTTAATAATTTCTAATGGCAATCGCGTGAGCACGTGTGCATCGATAATTTGCCACCTGGATTACCCGGCAATATTAGCCAGGATTATGAAGGTTTTCTCCGCGTCGCGGCTGAGAGCATTTATTATCGCTTCACCAAACCGCTCCTCTCCCTCCGACCGACCACTAACCGGCGGAATTATAACCGTACACCCTATAACTTCGATAGTTAACAATGTCACCAATAAATTACACCATGCGCAGCCGAGCTATAATTTCGCTAACGCCTAAGTACCAGGCCTGCGACTTATATGAGAGCCCTCGTTATAGAAATTACAACGTCTACGACATCTCATTGCCGAAGGCTGTATGTAGTGTCCTCGATCGCTGCAACTCGTTGCCGCGAGCAAATTTTAATCCCGTTGCGACGTCGATGAATTTATGAATGCAATTGTCAGTGCGATAGCGCGATTGATTTTTTAAAATCATGAAGATAATTATATTTTTTAAAAAGGGATAAAAAGTAAATCAAGGAGCAAAAAAGTAATGACGCTTTAAAGAAAAAAATAAAAGTATCTCAGAAAATATATAATTATATATGCCTACTACATATTAAAGCAAAGATTTTTCTTTATTTATTGATAAATTGCAGCCAGCCATAAATTGTTTTGTAAGCTGCAGAAATTAAGAAATACTAAGTAAGAAATAATAATGCATAGAAAATAAAAATACATAAAAATACGTTAAACTGTCAAATAATCATTAATATTGGGCCATTCATGTTCTAAGTTTTTTTTTTGAAATACTAAGTGCTACAAGAAATTATATATTTAACATTTATATGCAATTTTCTTTAATACCCACCCTAATAAATACTTTTAAAAAAATATTAAAGTAATGTAAAAGAATCGCTTAATAACTTTGTAAAAGTAATGAAAATTAAATCGGGAAAAGAACAATTCATCGAGTTAAATAAAGCAAAATTATCAAAATGTGTATATTAAGGATTAACTTATGTAGTAATCGCTTTACTTTTTTTTATTAAAGTTATGAGAAATTAAGCATTTTAATTCATTATAAAATTATTATAAGATTGTCAGAATTAACGTTCGCAAGCGTAAATTCGTTAGTACGTGAATTAACAATTAAGTTTGACTAATGTGTAATTCACATTATGGAATGCGATAAAACATGACGAGCGATAACTTTTCTCCCTAAAGCTTATGCAAACGCATTTAAACTCGCGAGTAAAAGTTTATATACGTTCGTGACAGGGCGCTCATAATATTTCAACCTAAGCACTGACGAATTAATAAGCGCAGAGTAATCGTCGCGTTGATGGGCTCTAAGAGCGCGTTTCTTAATGCAACGAAACATCCATCCGAACGCTTTATTGGGACACGAGTAACGAGCGATTTTACGGCGCACCTTATAATACGGACGCCATTTTTGCGCGCTTGTCTCCCTTTTTTCCATGGGATCTTCGTAATTCGCGTCGCAGGAATATTAACGATGTCGTTACGTAACATCCGGTGTCACAAGATGCCGAGACATTCATACAATACGAGCGAAAAGTAACGGTAAGGTTGTAACCGAACAATATATAATAACATTTATGAGGAATAAAATAATCACGTATTGTAAGAATAATTTTATAATTTTCTACTTCTTTCTTCTCTTTTCCCGTAAAGATAATATTTATAAAATTAATAAATTTCGTTTAACCAAAATTTAATTCTCCATTTACTAGAAAAAATTACACAAGGATTAATAATATATAAATTTGTAAATTGTTTATGAAATTATACATTACTGCGGAAATTTGTGTGTAATAGAAATCAAACATTTATAAAATTAATGAGTTTCAATCAAAATTTATGCACAATTAGAAAATTTGTGTTAAAAATACATTTTACGTATCCCAAACGGTCTATTCAAATTCCTGTTAATTTGGGACACAAGATAAATATATTAGAAAATAATGCAAACATTATGTAAAAAAATAACACAAAAGATGTAACATTGACACAATTTGTAAAAAAAATTGTGAAAGTATATTTTTTCCAGTAAATTAATATTTATGATATATTAAAGTAACACATATTTTATTCATTCATCTTAGAATTTGTTTTAAAACACATTATTTTTATATTATTTGTTCATTTAATCATGAATTGTGTTATTTTCATACTAAGAAATGTTGAATATCAATTTAACACAAAATATTTAAATAACATAATCACATTATGTTAAATTAATACTTGAATTGTTCAAAATTCAACACAAAATTTTAACAAGAACTTGAGTAAACTGTTTCTATAATTGATTGTACTCAAGCTCAGTACCAGACGAAACGCTGATACCCTGAAGATTAATCAGAAGCATCTGTCGCGATATTAAGGGATTCCAATTACAAGCCGCGTGAATCAGACGACGATCTCTATCCGCGTCCTTCCTTTCTGCCGTTCTACCAAGGATAGAAACGCGAGATGTCGACATTAGGCAAGAAACGGAATTACAAGCTCGGAACGCATTTTAGTGGCATGGCACAATGTGTCTCGTCCATTCTCTT
>NW_011627046.1:2910248-2967452 GCF_000204515.1 Acromyrmex echinatior | reverse complement strand
CTTCTATGTGTCCTTTTTTCTGTTGGAATCGTGAACAAATTTAATCATTGATAATAAGACATTAAAAAATGATAAATGAAGAGCATAATAATCAAGAATAATTGAATAATTTTGCATTTAGCATATGCGCAAAGTTGTATATCCTTTTGAATTTTTTAACCTTCTGCGTTTTCTCATTCATGTTTCTTTTGACAACCTGCAGGATTACCATAATTTCAAAGCTTTCCTTCTTATCCGACGCTTTTAAAGCGACAGGCGCAAAAACTTTGAGACAACGGACGAACAATTGAAGAGAACGTTAAGAGAGAAAGAGAGGAATATGTAAGAAAAAAAGAAGTTTCGAGGCTCCGCCTTGAACTCGTAATTCATTTTTTCGTCCGCATTCGAGCTGTAGAAAACGAAGAGAAGGCCGCGACAAAACTTTCCCATGTCATTCGCGAAAGCGCCTTTTGATAAATGATGAAAGTGTCCTCTAACCCATGCCGTGAAAATTCAACCCTTAATCCAGCAACTATCGTTCATACTGGCGATGTACTTTGAAAAATCCATCGGTCATAAGAGTATCGCGATATGGTACGAAAATATAGCTTGCGTATATCACATACTTATCATTAAATATGTAGAGTATATAAACTAGATACTCTTCACTATAATAGTTTAAAAGAAAAATTGATTAACCCTTAAACGCCTCACTACTGGAATAACACACTGATATACGGCACTCAATCTATTTGATTACTTTTATAATTTTCATAAAAATGAACATATTGCAAAAGTTTATTTTCGATTGAAACGTCAGACATTAAAGAACATAATGGTATCAAGCAAATGTAGATATTTTTTATTAATAAAAAAGTTAAAAGCATGGAAAAAACAATGGAAAAACATTAGAAGAAAAAGTCGAGAATGCCACGAGCATAAAAAAGTGTTTAAAGATTAAATAAGTTTATAAGAAAATAATACAAAAATACTTTTTTTTTTTCAGATTCATCTGCTAATAGACCGTAAGATTAAAAATTAAATTGAAATACAGACACTTTTTTTACACTAAAAGAGATATGACGATAAAATTTTTGTAAAGTTTTATTCTGTAGCAACTGATTTTTTTACAAAAGTAGATATTACGCCTTACCCAATAAATTTAGATCAACTAACCAAGATTTATTATCAATTTGTTGTTCAAGATTTATTCTGTTCAATAACTATTACGATTCCCAAGAAATGCTACTCGCCATTATACAGCTACGTGTAATCCCTGTGGTACCATATCGTCACGAAGAAAGACTGCAAAGCAAAGAATAGTTTGAGTATCGTTTACGTATAACTCATCCATGGTTGCTGATCGAAATGTTCGGTATAATTGTAAATGTAGAATTTCTTATATTTTTTCAAAACAATTAAAGTAAGTTAAAATCTAAATACAAGACAAATAATATTAACAAAACTTTATATAATTTATATAAATTTAATATATTAAAAAGTAAAAGCAAATTGTTTCCGCATACAAATAAATTTCGCTTCATTAAAAATATTATTTACCATTCTATTTCTTAATTGAAAATTGCAATGACAGAACAAAAGAATAAATAAAGCCTTTATTAGAAATTAAATAAATTTCTTAAGACACAAAATAACTTTAAGATAAGACAATTTTCTTAAGATTAATTAAAATTGAGTTTTCTCGAAATAGTTCTTTATGTCACTGATTTGATATACATATTGTATATTTCATCACGAAATTATAGTTAACCAAGCAAATTGAACGCGGCTGTGAGATTGCATCGATCGAATTAAGGATCGGCTGCATATTTAATTACGTTCCTTGATGACGTGCCCTATTTCTTCCCGCTCTTTCGTCAGCGCCTTCTTCCATCATTTCTCTTAATAGCTCTTTGATCATTTCGCCATAAAATCGAGCCCCGTATTAACGTCTTTGCGCATTTCCTTGCAGCCGCTATAATTCGAGGCAAGTTTACACGATCTCGCGGGTAAACGAAAATTTTTCAAGAAAAGTGAGAAGCATAACCTTATAAAGATCCATGCATCATAATTATATAAATAATTAATATAAATTATTTGTCCCGTAACAAAACATAATTATTCCAATGAATAACTTTTACTTTCTATATTAAATGGGAAATGTTTTGTAATATTCAGAACATGGATGATAAAATTATTAAACAGAATATTACAAAATTACATTAACAGCGTTGTCCACTAAGAAAAATAATGCAACATTGGTGTAATTAAATACAAATCGGTTTATATATTTTCAGTGTCAATAAATAATTTAATCCTTTTAAGGTTATAAGGTAATCATAATAACAAAATATATAATTACAAGGTTAAATTATTTATTAACATTAATAATATATATGTGAATAAATTTGTATTCAACTACACTCAATATGTACCGTATCTATGGCACTAATTTTTCAGTGGAATATTATAAGATAGTTGCATAATAATAACATTTATACATAATACAATAATAACACAAAAATAATCATAAAATCACAATAGTTATGTATTGTTTAAATAAACAAATATAAAAATAAATTCTAGCTTTCCTTATCCTGCTCCATCTCAAAATATAATATAAATAAACGCGTATAGAAGTGATTGGTTCTTATTCTTGTTCTTAAATTTGTAAGTTTTATAAAAAAAAACTGCAAAGATTTTTAGTAGAAGCAAAGAAAAACTTGGATATCATTTAAGTACAATTCGACTATAATGCCTGATTGAAATGTTTTACTTTGTTCCCATTTTTTTCTTTGTGTTAATTTTCTATCATTCAAAAAAAGTATATACATAAAAGTGTATGATGTGTAAATGTGTGTAAATGTATTGAGTTCGGGTTAATTCGCTATGTCCAAATGACTGTGCGGATCTGTCATTCCTGCGGGAGGAATCATGTATAAATCGGCAGATGTCGGTGACTGCAAGTTACGGAACATTTCTGGCACTCGGCAACGACATAACAATGGAACCGTTACCACCAGCGACGCCAGAAACACTAATATCATAACGATGCTATCAGATCCATCGCGAGTGTCTCGGTATTTTGTGCAACAAGCATCTTACATAAGGTATGAACGTTTGTGCGTGGAGCACGTCGAAGTTCCGCCGATCGAATTAAGCTCCGTGTTACATGTTTAATTACATCTCACCACGACGCGGGCGTCTTCTACACAACTCTGGGCGAGAAACCTAACCATTCCTATCTTCCTTCCTTCCTTCCTTCCGTCTCCTTCCTTTCTCCTTCTCGATTTGCACGACTCTACACATGTCTATGACTCTACATATGTCTCGTCAAACAATAAGGTGAAAGAAAAACTTTCGTTCAAAAACTGGATCTGTAGGTATTCCGAAAAGTTAGCACGTGATCGAATCTCATGCTCACCTCAGTCGAGCAAATGTCACCAGATATAGGACAAAACAAAAGGCAAGTCCGAATATCGAGAAATTCACCCGTTATTGGAGCATGCCGAGATGTTTCTCAGAGTTGCGACACGTGAGACAACTATATTGCCTAGGGAATGCCGCCCGATTTGAAACGGCGTGCGCACGACTAGTTTCGACGTCGTTCTGTATTTACAATGACTTGCAATGTAATAACAGTTAAGAATTTCTTTCTGATCTTCGTAAAAGAAAAACAAAAAAAGATGATGAAATTATCTTACACTAGCGCTCTTTGGCTGGCGCAGATTTACGATTTATTCTTTTAAAACATTAAAAGTTTGCGCTTATGAATTTATAATTTTAATATTCAATATATTTTTGTACTAATTATTTAATAAGCTATAGAACTTTCACTGAATTCTAAGAGCTAAAAACATATCGTCAAATAATGTTCTTAAAGTCAAGACATCGATAACTTTTAAATTACACCTTTCAGCGTATCTTATTAACTTAAAAAGTCGAAATAAAACTACAACAGATAAATTGATTGGAAAATAACTGAAACAACTTTTATCAAGATCACGTACTTACATCGAAACATACTTGAGAATTTATGTATCATTTGTGACATTATTATCTCTCAATCAGTCAGTGTCATTTACTTCCGATATTGTGAAATTTTGCTAGATGCCGAGCGTGTCTTTTTGTCACCGCTTGATTTCATTAGAGGACTGTAAGCGCGTCAATCGGAAATATGGTACAGCTCGAGAAAACTTCTCTTCTTGATCAGAAAAGTTGCCGGCGAATAGTCTCTTCACAGCGTGCTCGAGTTCATCGTCGCGCCCGTGGCCGGTCGATTCATTGATCGCGCTGCGACTTTAGAAACTTTGCTGTTCATTATTACGGTAGTCGCTCTCTTTGCCTAGCCGCAATCAAATACTCACAGCTGAATGTCGGTCAATCTTATCATTAAATGCGGTTTACTATTACACAATGGCCACTTGAAAACTATCGATTATACATATCCCCTCGAATATTGCTATTGATGCAATATCTTGTTTTTTTTTTCATTTTATTCGTAGAACTCATTTGGTTAATATTCACGTTACTAAGAAGATTAATATTAATTTTTATCAAATTGCTTAAGTTCGTATTCGGCACGTTGATAATACCATAAAATAAGCCGATAAGATGATAGACAACTGTTCAATTTTTTACTAGATCTAATAACATTAATTTTAACTTGGAAAACAAGTGATTTTTAATTTATCCTCCTTCTATCTCTGAAAATGTGCAGCATATGTTTACAATGCAACATTTGAATGTTAAAATAAAATTTACCGAAATAAATATAAAATATATAAAAAGAAACACATTTAGATGCAAGAAAAACTTTTGGGAAAAACTACTTAATATTATTCGGAAGCAAGTCAAACCGGAATCCGATTCTCTAAATATCTTAAATTCGTAATCAAGCTGCGTTTAACTTATTCTCAATTAACAAAATAAATATAATCCAAAAACCTATTTTCATACTAATCTTAAAACATTTTCAAAAAGATATTGTAAGCAAAATGTGACAGAGGAATCTCTCTTCATTCGCATTCATCATGTTCTCGAGCTTTCTCTCGAAGATGTCATCTTTGTTTCTTAACGAGTGCTCAAGTGCCCGATGAGATTCTAGTTCTCTTTCGCTAAAATCTACTTTACTGTAGAAACTGTCCTGTTACATATAATCTGTACCGTCTGCACGAGTCTTTAGATGCAACTCCCTTGTAATTGATCTTGTTGAAATATTCTGCACTTGTAACGCAGAATTTATATAATAATATTTCGCATAGCGGAATAATGGTCGGCTTTCATTCAAATTTAATATATATTGGAAATGAACAAAATATCGTAATGAGATGATTGTAAAATAATTTAACATTGTTAAAATCGAATTATGCATATTAAAATAATTGGCAATAAAATAATACCGTAACGCAAATAAAATCCTCATATTATACATTTTATCAAATGTATTTTCCTTTCTTCCTATAATATCTAAGGTTTCTGGACAATAAAAAATAACGTTAACTCTATAATCGGACAAATATAATATCGTTTTTAGTAGAAAATAAAATTGTATCAAAGTAATTATTTTAATCAAATTTAGAATTGATAAAAATAACAATTCTACACAGTAAAGAAATATTTTGTATTTGTGTTAAACAGATACTTGTTAAAGTTTTTGTGTTAAATTTTTAATATATCAATGTTAATTTAACATAATGTGATTATGTTATTTCAATATATTATTTTGTTTTGTTTTTAACATATTGTATTATAAATGTTAATTTTACTAAAAAAATATATTTTCATAATTTATTTCGAAATTGTATCAAAATGTTACAAGTGTTTGTAATACAGTTTTACATAATTCTTGTGTTACTTTTTACCACATTTAATTTGTGTTAAATTAATACAAAAAAATTTTATTAAACCGTTTGAGACGGTAAAATGAATCAAATCTAACACATAATAATTTTGAGACGGTAAAATGAATCAAATCTAACACATAACAATTTTTCAGCTCTGTGTATTTCCACCACTTCGTTCGGAGGATCTTTTAATTTCGATCGCGGATTAAAATTCACCTTGTACTACAGAATAAATGTAACCAACAGGAAACAATTCAAGAAGCAAATATTTCAAATTGTTTGCACAAACAGTTTGATATTTCCAAGACGTAAAGGATCCGCAGTAAAACTCGTAAATGGGATAAATGAAAAGTGAGCGAGGTGGAAGCCTGGCTCGTTATGATCGCTTAAAGCGTTAACGCTTCTCTCACACGAAGCTCATTAATGATTGAGAAGGTGGGAAAGTGAAGTAATTTATTTCCGCGGCGCGCATCATCCCACAATCCACAGGGTGTAAGTCAGTTGGTTCTTCAGTATAGCGAAGATGTAGTCACTTAAATCCCGCAAGGGTATTTGCAATTAGCAAGGACAATACCGCAGAGAAATGTTGCTTCTATTATTGCATCCTGCAAGATTGTTCGGATATTGTGAAGTTTCTCAAGTAATCTTTAACGCTACATAGTAGAAATTTCATGAAGTTTCGAAAACGCGAAATCAAATTAACAAGTACACACTTCGTAAACTTTTACAGTAAGCGGAAAGAATATATCTAATGCAATAAAGTAATAAATTGTTATAAAATTTCGAACGTTTTCCATAAAAGTTTTACCATCAGAGTTGTCACAAATTCCCCATTCTAAAATCCCACAACTTTTTTTCCTTCAAAATTTCCAGGCAAAATTTCATAATTTCTCCTAATTTTTAACAATATTTAAAAATTTTTATATTTTTATTCCGATTTGGAAACTGTTAAATATGTATTTTAAGAGATTAATGTAATATAGCAATGTAAATTATTATTAATAATGCTGACACTGCTTGCATTTTTAATTAAGTCGGTATTATATAGTATTCCAAAACCGCATAGATGTGATGTACGTATACATTAAACTTTTTTAAGTTCAAAAATTTTAATTTCTAGAAAATTTTGCAAAATTCCCTGACTTTTCCCTGATTTGCCCAACCATTTTCAATTTTCCTGACAATTCTCTAATTTTCAATTTTGTAGCCATTAGTTTGTATAATAATTAATCGAAACTGAGAAAAGTATATTTTTAACTTACGAAACACCACTATCTAGCTATCTAGCTATCTATATCTAGCTATCTTAATATGAGCCACTGCATGTGGATTCAATCAGAAAATTCAATTATGCATATTCCTGCAATTCGCGGATATGTAAATGTATTTTATGCACACTTTGCACGTACGCGAAGAGCTCGCGCGAAGAAGTACATGGAGCGGTTCGTCTCTCACGACTATTTTAATTTCGGAGCATAAACAGCTCCGCAATTCATCCCCTTGAGCTCTCGTCAAACGTTCGTTAGAACCGCGAGCTCTTATCCGGCGCAATTCTCAGCGCAGTGTGAAATATTTCCGGTCCACGTGCGCGCGCGTTCGTGCGCGCAAACGTTAAGCGCGCTGAAATATTCGCGACCCGGAACGTCGAATGCGAAATAAGCTCGCGGCTCCCTTTCCCTTGCCTACCTTCCATTTCTTTTCTGCACGTCCTTTTCCAGGCACGTTTTCAATTCGCTCGATACGCTACTCATTTAATATCTGCCTCGAGAATAGTCGAATGCGCAATGGTCGATTTGCAAGCAGCGGCCAAGTAACTTTACTCAAGTTACGAGGATTTTTCGAAGGTCGAATACTTTGCAGCCGTTGCACTGCTCTTCAAATGCATATCTTGAGATATCTCCTCAAGAATCTAAAGATATCTCGGCGATGCTCTCGTTAAGAAGTAAGTAATATTATTATTTTTATTTCGTCATTTGAGAGTAACATCGAGCATTTACATATATTATTAGTAATTGTTTATTTATTTCGTAGTACATTTATTATCTGTATGACTTTGAATATCTCAAGAAGTAAAAAAGTCTTTACATTATACAAATTAGACAGAGAGAGATTGCATTTTCAAAAATGAATAAATTCCATAAATACAGATTTGTTTAAGGTTGATGTATAAATAGTCTCTGTAAATGACTGGAACTGAAAATTTGTACTTCCATTTCCGTATATAAAAATTTTATGTACACATGAAACAATTCGATAAGTAAAATCAATATTTATATTTATCAATATTTATATTTAACAATTCAATTTTGTAGCTAAAATGAAAATTTTCTCATTTTATCCGAATTATTTTTTAAAAACATGTCTACTTCTTATTGAAATAATTTCTCATCCATGTTCTAAATCAACAAACTTTTTGTATTACTTTCAAATACAATATAGAAAAATTTGTAATTTCTTTATAATTTTTTCATTTTGTTAAAAAATATATGTAATACATTCTTAATTAAAGGCAAGACAGGGCATCGCAGTAAAGGAAAAATTTTTCTCCTTTTTCGCGTAGTATAGATAAAAATTTATTCCTTTTAATTGAAATAGTTAAAAATACTGAATTAACATAGTTGATTATTCTTTCCGGATATATAATAGTCATATTTTTACCAATAATTTTTATTTGAAATATAACACTCTTTGTTAACGGAAATGAAAAGCATACACGCCTCGATGTTTTAATTCAGGAGGGACGCGGTTTAACGGCAACAGCGCGAACAAAATCGAATTGTATGGAAGCTGCAAACATGTTCGCATGTGTGAACAATTACCATGGACGATCGTCGCACGAAAATATATATACATGCAATAAAATACAACATATAAACAGATTGTTTACCGCTTAAATAGCCATCGGACGTCTCGACAAACGACCACCATTTGCGACATTAACAATTATAGCATTTGTTAGTTTCCTCTCCCGTGTTTAGGTTTACGCCTCGTCGTTATTTATTCGATATTTATTAGTGTTGTGCAAGGGCCGAACGCATAATTTCTCTCTTTCTCTCTACGCGAGCGGAACTCTATTATAAAGGCCGCAAACAAAACCGATGGCCGACCCCAACGGAGCGAATCCGGAAATTTAATTACACGCTCGACAAAAGTTAGCTCCCTGCGAAACGCAGCGGAAAGGTGAGAGCGAATTTTAACGAGGCGACCAACGTAAATCGCTTTCCGAATAATCGCACCGGAACGCTTTACTTCGCCGGACGCAAGACGTTGCTAATTATTTCGAAGAGTTACGCTTAGAAGAACAGAGCCGGTGACTTGACTTAAATTGGTCGTGCAAATTACATTTTAAAACGGGGCAAGAAGTTGTTGCTCCGATGTGCAAAGTTTTCGAATCTTTCGGCGAAAACGCTAGTCAAGAAAGCACGACTTTCGTGTCCCTCGAATCCTATGCCACTTTTTTGTTTTGTGATTTTATTAACTTGCAATTTGGCTCGTTCTCGACTCTTATTTGCTTGGATCGATAACGTTCGCTTCCGATATCACTGTTGAAAATTCTCGAGTGCCAGCTTTAAATTTCTAATTTGTGCTGCATAACGGTATTTAAAGAGCGAAGTAAAAGAAATAACGGAACAGTCACTTTTTCATATCGACGCCCACATCTTTCTTCAGACTATAGATATGAATAATAAATTTCAGCCAGGGGCATGCGAATAATCACTACCCGATCGGTACGCGATTGTAAATATGGCATCGAAATTTCTTTTTTTCCCGATATCGTGAAATTTGAACGGGTGAACACATCACTGTCAGAGCTGCCGATTATTTTTTCATTCGCAGCTGCGCCGTGGTTCGATTACGTCAGTCTTTCTACGCGCGCATATCCGTACGTCAATACAGAATTCACTAGTTCTACAATCTACCTACTAGTTCTATAAAGACTGAAAGACCAAAAGATCTAAACTATTTTTATCGATTTGCTATATCACATGTCGTGGAACAATCGAACGTAGCTTGCTATAACGTAGTTCAAATGGGAAAAGTTAATATTTCGAAATAAAATCAAATCAGCGTCAAATTTTTCGTGTAGAATTCAAAGTGAAGTTTCATCTAACGTTATTACATTACAAATTAATTGCTCACTCTAAACAAAGATAGCACTATGATATAGGATGCAATGACTTAAATCAAATAAGAGAAAGATCTTATTCTTGGTCGAAGCGGATCTTGGTGCTATTATTTCCACATCCTTCGATAGTTTAATTGGTGAGACATGCGCCGTTCCGGAAAGTCGAGAGTTCTAAATTTAAACTCTGACTGGGATGATATTTTTCATAACGAGTTCTTCGTGTTTTTAGATGCTCATTAGTGTCATTATTAAACTGACGATCAATATAATTTGATGTTATTTCTAGTTCTAATTTATAATTGTATTTCAAATCCGACAAATCGGTGCGCAAAGATTTATAGAACTGAAAAATGTATTTTCGTACAGATATATATCTACAGATGAATATTAAGCACCGAGATCCGTTTTGACTGAAAATAGAATTCTTTCTGTTATTGGATTTATTTTTAGCGGTCTATTTTCACTTATAATTGCAATAATTTAAGCTTGTACCAGAAAATAAAAATAATTACATTATTTATCATACAATTACATTAAACACCTTATAAATAAATATTCGATAAAAATAATAAAACATTACAAATAAGATTTTTGCTTTATATACTATCACTAAGCGATTCAAAAACACTCTACTAAAATTTCTCTCCCGTTTTTTTTAATTTTCCTTAAAAATACTGTAGAGTTACGAGTATTTAAGAAAATAAGTGTTCTTTTTTTGCTCGTCATTGTCTTTCGCGACAAAATCAAAAGGCAGCAATTTGTCGAGCCGGAAATAGGAGAAGACACTAGGAAAGACGCAAGTAAGTAAGGAGATGTTTCTTCTTTAAATGCAAATCCTTATAATTTACGGCAGACTTTTAATGTCACGATGCTTCTTCACTATATGAAAATTTGCGAAAATTTGCGACGGCAGGAAGGGATGTCGTCGAATAGAGGTCGAGGATGCGGTGTCGGTAATATGTGGTGGTAAATCGCAAGACAGTGAGAGATGCCCGTTTTACGAGAAAGGGCGACGTGGCGGTGCTAAGAGGTAAGATCGAGACATCGACGGTAAGGAAGTAAGGACGACGAGAAATGGAAATGCCAGATTGGTAGATGCTGATGAGAAAGGCGCTTGCCGTTCCACCGAGGGAGCCTGAAAGCGCGATGGGAATGAGCTTAACGGCGATGCAGTGCTCGTCCCCGTGCATTTTCAAAAACATCTTACTTCAGAGCAGAATAGAAAGAGAGAGAGAGAGGGAGGAGAGAGAGAGAGAGAGAGAGAGAGAGAGAGAGAGAGACGGAGAACAACAGGCGCCGCGCGACGCCATCAGGGAATTAATAATAAGCTGCTGCTGGATCATTCCGTCCTCGCCGTCGTGGGAGTTGCCTTGTTACGCCGTCGCTTGCTCAAATTTGTTCTTATAGACGGTGCAGAGCGTAGTTGCATGTGTCTGCTTTGCGCGTCGAACTAATTCCGCGGAAGCGGCTTGACGAAAGCAATTTAACGCGCTCAAAGCACGAGGTGATATAACAGATAAATATCGCTCTCTTTAAAAATGATACAACTCAAAAAATTAAGTTTCTCAGAAAAGAGAAAAAAGCTATTTTTTAATTCGATAGAAAATTATTGGCTCATCAAATAATATTAAAAAACAAAAAATTCTTAACATGATCGAAAGTCATTTTTGTATTATTCTTAAAAAATTCCCTTTTTGAATTGTGACAATTTTTTTAAATCACCTTCCTTGAATTGTGATGTGTGTTTAACAATTTTTTAATAAAGTTCAATCTTTTAAAGATAAAATGTTTATCTAACTCATTTATTTAATATACAATACTTCGCAAATCACATATAAGTTGTGGCTTTTGAAATAAGGGAGCGATATATACATTGAAAAAAAATTATTAAATTTTAATAAACATTTGTTGAAATAACTAAATATATACTTATAGTAAATGAATATTTATTTAATAAAAAAAATAATACTTAAATTAAATTAACAGTAACAAATAAATATATATGTTTACATTTAGTAAATAATTCGTTAGTATTATTTAAACAAACATTTATTAAAATTTAGTACATTTTTTCAGTGTAATAATAGAAGAAACAAAAATTAGATGTTTTCAATATAATTTCCATGCTGATTTTAAATCTATTGTATAATAAACTGTCGTTTATTATACAATGCTAAATCTTGTGGTAAGACAGAGAAGCTGCAATTACCAAGCAACAATTTCATTTTTATTTAAGCCCGGATAAATAATTTTTATTAAAACAACTTTTGTTATTTGAAGTCGATTAATGTGATATCTACTTTAATTATTGAATGACTGACGCATAGTGTGCCGGAAAAATTAACAGAAACCATGCGAAATTCACTATAGCTTCTGTTATCTTCTATACTTCAATAATATAATCAGTCCTATTAGGATATAATGATTAATTAATGGGATGATTATTCCGTCAAGCTCGATCAATAATGTGAAACACTATCGAGGAAAATAGACGTAATCGTAAATTATGCAGATCCATTAATTTAATAATGTGAAACAACTGGAGTGCGTTCCAGTTTCAGTGTGAGAAAGTATATGACAATTTTATCCATGTGATTAGACCAATAAGAATAGAAAATTCGTCCGGCGAGAATTTCTCGCCTGTTAAGTTTCAATAATGACGCTAAATGCTATGGCGCTGTGGCGGTTCCAAGCGTTGCTTAATTCCTTCACGTATCCTACGGGAATCCTGCGGGACTGCCGATCCCCTTAGCTAGTCATTTATAAGTCGCTTGTGGCCGACGGCTCATTAAAAGAGATTTAGTAAGTCGTTAACTCGCCCGGCTGGGCCACAAATGAAATTTATATAGTTTATTTAAAGTGACCGGGATTAAACTTTATTCACGACCGAGTCATGACAACATTATTCAACGTCGGTTTGTTCAGAATTTTTGAATTACTGTTATTTCTACTTCTCGTATAAAATACGCTGCGACTAAAATCTTAATACGTAGATATTAACATACATTGCCATTTATAAATTTGGGCATACTTGAGATTTTTTTCGCATCTCAAGAAAGGTTAAGTTAAAAAAAAGTCTTTTAATATTTTTGAAAAAATTATGTAATAGAATAAATAGAAAACAACAAATTTTTTTTCTCCTTTCTTTTTTCTTTGTAACTCTTTAATTTCGAAGTCAAAAACATTCTGTAAAAATGCGTTTTTACACGGGAAATTGAATATTATTGCGAAAAATCATATCGTGCCAATTTATTTATAAAATCATTTTAAAACATTTCAAAATATTTTTTTGTTAATTTTTGTTTGATGGTGTTTCATCAAGTTACAGTGTTTCGAAGTAAAACAAAATATTAAAAAAAAATAATTTTTAATTTTATGTTTTTTTTTAGGAACAAAATATTTTAGAAGTGAAATTAAAAAAATTAATTTATAGCTTTACCTCTCCTCTTTAAAATGCATTTTTAAAAAAACTTCTCTACGATTTTTTTCACCGAGATACTTAACTTTTCGTGAGAAGCGAGAAAATCGCAAGCGTTTCCAAATTTATGAACGGCAGTGCACATTTTAATAAAAATCTTCCATAATGAAAGATAAAAGATCGACTCCAGACTTATATTTTTTCAAAATTAAATAATTTTAAAGATTTTAAGACTTTTTTTGTATATATTACGTATGTGACATGAATGCATATATGTTTGCGGAAAAATCAATGTATAAATATGAAAATATTTATACATGAGAGTAAAATAACTTTGTGTATTTCTTGTGTGAGGTTCATACTATGTAATTCGTAATTAACTACGATATAATTAACAAAATCTGAATATACATAAATAGATTAATCTTAAAACATGATAAAAAAAAAAAGAATTGCTTACATAATTAACCTAGATTATTCTTTCTCTAACCCGTTATACTTAATTGGAATTAATTAAGAACGAGGAATTCGTTATACCTGCCATAGTTACGTGAGGGACGTCATTGGCGTGAACGTTAATTAAAAAGGGTGTCTATAAAGAGAAGATGAAGGAGAATTGGATACACATGAAAATCGATCTTACTACTATGAGATGAAATAAATCACGTATAGAAGTCTATTAAAATGTAATTTAATTTCAAATTTTATATGTTTTAGAAAATTTAAAATTTTTAATCTTATACTTAAACAATCTTTAATTCAGTAAATATTTATATGATGACTTATGTTCTCAACACTAGAAGTAACGTTCTTTTACTCCTTAAAAAAACTAAGCAAATAAATTATTATGAAAATAAAGAAAGTAATAAAAAACAAATATTTCATCAGGACATAATTAACAAAAAATAAAAAAATTTTTGAATTTTATTTTTTACACAACAAATATAATATTAATCTAAAAAATACGGATTCAAGCTATCGGATATTCAACTAGTATATCTGATTTCCGACAATATACGCTGCCGAAATTTTATATTAAAATGACGTGCATCATGGTATAAATATCCTGAAAACTTTTATTATCACTAATATATTTTTTAGAAATATAGTACCAGATATCTGGTAAATATCCGGTACCCAACCGGATATCGGATATTAGTCAGATATTCAATTATAATAAAAGTTTTCAGAATATTTACATCATGATGCACATCATTTCAATATAAAATTTCGGCTGCATATTATATATTACCAGAAACCAGATACTAGCCGCGGATATCGGGTTGCATCTCTACTAAAAAATAAAAAAAGTCAATGACTGCTCGGTACTTCTAAGTGTTAAAGAAAGATCAATGCCAGAAAATTCATTTTCTCGAAAAAGAACAGCGGTGAAAAGAATCCTATGTGTGAGCATCTAATTTATCACGCTCTAAATCATGGTTTTGTTTCCCGAACTCGCCGATAGTTATCGAAACATATTGCAAATTCCCTCAATGCAATCGCGATGGTTGCTGCGACCCGCAAGCGACGCAAAATGCGACTGCGCACATTTGTCAAGCGGGAAACGAAAAAAAATTTGAGAGAACGACAAGTACTGGTCGTAAATCAGCAATCAGTCCGATGGATCTAGCGCTATCGGCGAGAAATGAACAGTGACAAATCTGACGACGCTAATGAAAAATCACGAGCGATAGACATCGTTCGCGAACGTTCGCGAGGAAGGCGGACTATGGTGAGAGGTAGCGTTGAAGGGAGTCGATGAAGGGTGCGAGGGTAACGAGGGGTAGAAAGTCGATGGACGGGTCCAATGGCGAGCATAAAGCAGACCACGTTGCTGACTTTATAGATTCGATTATTCGCGCTTGCTGCTTGTGCAGCAATTCTCTCTTTCTCTCTTGATTCGGTACCGTCGATCGTTCCACAGAAACGAGAAGGGACGGAAAGGTGGCTTCGTGAAGCATAATTTAAATTTATATCGAGCCGGGTCTCGGTGAGTTGGCAAGAATGCTCTACTAGTGCCATAAAAGCGATCGTGACGGAACTTGACGAGTTTTTTTTCAAGCCCGTTCTTCAGTCTCCCTGCCCCATCCCCGCGCAATTATTATTCATTTTTTCTCATTGCAATTTCGCGCAACATGTTTTATGCAATCTATTGTTACAGCGGGACGACGTTGATAACGTGCGTTTACGATTCTATCTGAATACACCATGCGACGGAGACAATATGACGACATACCGCTTATATAATTTATCATACTCGACTTGATCCACGCGCGAACTTTACTGCTCTGAATGGTATAATATTAAAATGGTATAATATTAATTAATATACGGTAATGCGCCGTTAATATTTCAATTAATTTTATAAGTTCTTTTTACACACTTCTATAATTATAATTATTTTCGAAATAATATCACGCTTCCGAATATATACTCGATAAGTAAGAAATCATTATCTTAAAATATCTCTGACACGTTTTAAAGAATTATGTGGCAATTAAATAAAAAAACAAGGATCCGAAGATGTGAGAAAACAATGATGCATTTTTATTATATAAAAATTACTTCGATTTCAATATTTTTCAAAAAAATTCTTGAAACGCTGTTTAGAATTTTTTGAGCAATTCAATATGTAAATAAAGATAGTTAAATTTTAAATAAAAATATGGACAATATAAAATATGATACACATGTTAAATTTATATTATACTTAATAAATAAACGAATAAAAATAAACAAATATATCTACTTTATATATTTCTTACATTTTGTTAGAATTTGATTATTTATTCAAGCAATACGTAGTAAAACATCTAATAAATTCTAATTCGCAAAAAAGTTATCCAACAATGTTCTCATTATTCATCATTATATCATCATTCTTATTAGCATTTGTTGATATTCTTACTCATCATATATGAAGATTCTTGTATGCACAGAAAATTAATAGATGCTCGTATATATTTCAGGATCGATTAGACATCGAATTTTTTATGCATACAAAACATGAAAATATACATAAATATGCAAATATGTGTAACTATGCAAATATGAACAATATGCACAAATATATGCATTTTTAGAATGCTTTTTCAATAAGACAAACTTTGATTTTGGTCTTGCTTCTCAATCAGCTTTCTAAAAAAAAAATAAATAAATAAATAAATGCAATTGCAAAAGAATTCGATGTCTATTAATTATTGACAATTATCTGTTCCAGTCCATTCGTTTTAGAATAATAGAAAACAAATTTATTTATCATTCATCTCATGATCGCCGCCTAATACTTTACAAGACTTTTCCGTTTCTTCTCGTAATCTTCACAGAAAGAGCAATTTTGCGCTGAAGAATCTAAAAACTTAGGTAAATATAAATCTGAATAATTTTGTTGAGCCATCAAAATAATTTCAAGCATGATAAACAATGCTACAAAGTTTTGATATTCTAGGAATCAATTTAAACGCCCTATATAATTTTAATGGTGCAACAAAATTATTTTTAGATCTGCTTTTAACTAAATTTTCAGCGCAAAATCGTTCTTCTCATGTTTTATTGTGACTTCTCCAATATAACATTCACTCGCGGAAACAATGATAATTAATGCACGACCGATGTTAATTAATGTGATTTACCACGTAGCAACGGAAAAATAATGTAAAATATTTGCTCAGATAAATAATCGTTGCTCGATAATCGTTTACGAGTCATTAACCGCGAGAGTTATTTAATTGCATAGACTAATCGTTAGTTTATCGTGAGAAATTATCTCGTTTGGCATCGCGATTAAAATTATAGTAACGTTTTCGAAGGCTAATGCAACGACACTGCTCGCACCGCTACCTGTCTGTTCAAGCGCGACATGCATCACAAATAATGAGTATCGAATATCGCAAGTCAAAATATTGCCGCTGCATGAAATATTCAAGGTATTATGCAACATATTATGTAACCAGTATATCGGATATTCTCTCCGTGTTTTAAACTAATTGTTAATACATAATTTTTCATTTGTGCGTTACGATCCGATGATTCGTGTATCACTTCGTACTTAATACATAATTTCTAATTCTAAACTTTTTAATTTCATTATGATCCTTCCAGTATAATAACACTCTCCAGTAAATAATATCTCTCTCTCTCTCTCTCTCTCTCTCTCGCTCTCAAAATTTCATATTTCTTATATTAATCCGATTTGATAGTTATAGTATTTTTTGCATTTTAAATTTGTTTGACAAATTTATGAGGCACAAACAGGGTTTTTTTTTAGTAATACATACATACATAAATTTAAATATTTTTCTACTTATATCTTCTGCTTGAACATAAATGAATGATTCATAAGGAATAGTTACTGAATTTAACATAATTTTCTGTCATTATAAAAGGCTTCAAATAAAAATAAATAATTTCAATTTAAAACAAGATTCCATACAAGTTGTTAAAAAAATTTTTTAAAGGAAACCAGTCAGGTACAAAAAAATAATTCTAGGATAAATTTTAATCTCCTATTTAAAATCAGCATAAAAAATACATAAAAATCGAAATTACCCAAATAACAAAATTATTGTCGGCTAGTGTGATTCATGCAAAATATTTGCCTTGAAAAACAATTATTACCTTAATACGTGCATAAGACGTTAATCGCGAAAAGTAATTAACCAGGCAAGCTGATTCTTTAAGAGATTAGAAGAACGATCTTGTTTTCTCTTTGCAATTGTCTTGAAAAATAGTAATATAATACGGAGAGCGGCTCGCTTCGCTGCCTGCCTACTCGAGCGTTTTCGCACGAATGGTAATGCAGTGACTTTGTGTAATACACAGCGCTTACAATTAGCACGTTACGTAACGAGCGCCAACGATTACAAAATATTTAACATATTGTAAAATAAATGTATATGCTTTATTATATTTTATTCAATGTATTTCGTATCAATTTCAAAGAATATGTTATTAATAAACATTTTACTTTGAATGGCAATATTTAATATTACGGTTAATTTTGCACATCACGGAAAGTATTTTAAAAATTTAATAAAAATACAGTTGCTTAATTCTTAATTAAGACGGAGACACGTCATTCTTTGTACGAACATTAGATTTAATATGACTAATTTAATACTAACAGATTAATTCCGAAAAAGCGCATATCATTGCTTTATTAATATTATATAAATTGAAGTATAAAAAAATTATGAACCAGTAATATATATCGATTTATATTTGTCTTTAATTATTATTATTTATTGCTTTAAATATATCGCATCTTGAGTTTGTAGAAATGCAAGTATTTCATGAGGCATAATCGTTTAATTAGCCGTTTAATTAATCAACAAAGACGGATCGAATGCAGCATAATTGAAACGCGACACGCAACGTTAAGCAAGAAATTTCTCTCGGTGTTTTCGCGAAATATGATTTCTCTCAATGGCAGCGTTTGCTCTTAGATCATTAGAGAGACAAAAGAAACAATGGTAAAAGACTTTTCAATCAGGTTTATTCAGACCGGTGGTGTACACCCCCGAACGAGCGTTCACCTTGTCTCTTTGGAAAAATTGAAAGAACACAGAGAAAAACGGAACCTGAAACTCCGCGCTGTCCCGGAAAAATGGCACACCGGAAATTGGGATTGTCCCCTGTAATTTTACGTGCCAGAAGCGACTTGATAGTGAATGAATCGAGGGAAAATGACGTGAAGCCATCCGAATACAAATATCTCACCGCAAAAGATCCCACTTAGCGCGGGATCACGTACGTGACTCGCTAGATATTTTAAATAAACGATTTGCCTCGACGACTCACCATAGCTCTCTCTCTCTCTCTCTCTCTCTCTCTCTCTGTTCTCTAAATCCCTTTGTCCTGATAAGATGCTAGTTACACGCATCATGTGACTCTTTTGGTTAGCACAAAGAAGCTCATGCAAATTCGACTAGACAAAACATAAACCAATGTCAGCTTTCTCGTTCAGTTGTCAAAGGAACTCTCTGTATACATGTCGAGTGATCGAGATAACATGTCATCAGGAAGTGCGTATAAGATAAACGTACCAATTAATGAACATAATTCAGTTATTATTGAACAAAATGATCAAAATTTTGGCTATTAAACTTTAATAATGTATGACTCTAAATAAATTTTATTAAATATTTATAAACAATAAATTTATTTAGAATGGTACATAAAAATCTTAATAAAATTTCATCACTTATCACACAATAATTCCTCGGATAAGCTACAGTTTACTTCCTATCAAGTGTATTATGCAAAAGATATTCAAAAAATATGAAAAATTCAATTTCGTTGAAATGCTAAGTTACGTTTTCTTTGAGACGTGAATAAATTATGTCTCATAATCTTCTATAGATAACTTCCAGAGCATGAATAAATTTACATCACGATAACATTAATATCAATTCCAAGAAAGTGTTATATACAATATAATTTTGATAAAAAGTATAAATTTAGTAGTCTGTTTCTCGTGTCATGAAATTCGTATGTTTGCCAAGGCTCTTCTCAATTTCCTTCTGCGCATGTCCTAAGAGATTATCCAACCTCGAGCTTCGCGCTACGACGAAAACCGCCATTCGAGCTTTCCGAGTGAAATTCGTCGACTATCGAAGCTGCAACCATTCCCGCCGATCCACTCGCAGCATTTTCGATTCGCGTCTCAAGCGGGTTTATCTGCGGAATTTCGCGCGACGCTGATGGAGGGGCCGTCGTTTCGTTTCATGTAATCTAGCTCCAAGGGAAAAGGGAAAGCATCGAGACGCCGCAGCTACCGTTCGGTCCATCCCGCGGACAAAGAGGGATTAGCATGGGAATTACTTCCGGCCGGACGATAAAGCTCCCTATGCGCGGAAAGTTCAAAGCCGACAGCGCGGCTAGTAAGCGCCCTCGTTGCACGCTATGCACGGCGAGAAAACCCGTCTACATTTCGATGGAGGAAATTGACGCTCGCCCCGATATTATTCCAGTTGCGAAAGTGACTCCACCTCTTCGCGAAGGGTCGGACCGATCGGATTCTCGATGCAGCATGCCCGACGACGGAATCGTTCGATTGGAATGATCAAGTGGAACGAGGCAAGCGGGAGATTGAATTCTCTTCTTTTCTCCCGGTTTTTTATATTTTCAGTTTTTGAGTAATCTATTTTTTTTTCTTTTTTTTATGTTGCGTATACAATGACGACAAGGGCAGTTTTATCGATCGTGTTATCATACGATGATTGCGTTAGATAGTCGGACTTTTGGCGCCACTATTACTACGAAGGGACGGACTACGAGAGCAGAATAATAACATGCAGCGATCTCGTCTATCGAACGAGAGGCTCGTATGCTCTGTAAATTGCTTGTCGAGCGGGAATTTGATACCTGCAGCATGTGCCATGTAAAACGCTGTTTGTTTGCATTGTCGTTTATTGCGAAACGTGACTGCAAGGAGGGAGTAATTTATTCGCATAGTCGATGATCACGCTCTGTCAGATCAATGACTTCCTATACCTCAGTTTTTTTCTTTTGTTAGATAACTGAGAGAAGAGAAATGCAGAAAATCAAAAGGATGAGTTATGTATAAAAGTAAACTTGCTAAATTCCACTTTCTCTTTACTGTTATTTATTTAATGTCTCAAACTATAATAAAGAAAACTTGGTATTTTGCAGTATCTATGTAAAAAGATTGGTTTAGTTTATCAGTTACGAAGAGACAATATACTTTTCCATGGGTCATTGTGAAATTAAATACAAAACGCAAACTTTTTCATTCGATGAGGAAGTATGCAACATCGCCGTGAGCAAACTTTGTTCTTTCGTGTTGTATGTAAAATATAATACGTAAAATGTACGAAAGGGTAAAATAAATTAAAAAAACATCTTACGATCTTTCATTACCCACATTTAGAGTTTTACTTAGCTAGGTTTTTTCCCTGCAAATTTTACAGTGTAATACAGTGTAGTGCAGTCCTGTTCAGAACATTCTAGTGCAGTGCGCTGCAATCCATTGAAGTCTAATGCAATGCAGTGAACTGCACTGCACTGCACTGGACTACAGTGCACTGCATTAGACTGAAGAAAGTTTATAAGAGAAAAGATAAATGTTATTACTCAGGGACATCGGACATTTCATGAGTTAGAATCGAGAACAAGGATTCTTGCAGAATCGGAATCGAAGATCAAATACGCGGAAAATCGCTATGTAAAATACGAGAAACAAAGATGATGGAAGACGAGTAAAATTTTATTCGATATGTAATCAGACATCACTGCGGTCGTTGCGGGGATATTGGCGAAAAATGAAGTTTACCGCCTCGAACTTTATCATGGTTTCACGATCAAGAGAGTTCGGATCGGTGGCCTGGTTTTAAACGGGGGGGAAGGGGAGGGGAGAGAGAGAGAGAGAGAGAGAGAGAGAGAGAGAGTTGAATGGCAAGGAATATCCTCGTGTTTAAATAGAGTCGTGACGAGAGGATGAAAAAGCGGAGGAAAAGCAAAGAAAAACATGTCGGTACAAGTGGAGGGACGAGAATGAAGGAGTGAGTCGTGCGCGGTGACATTCCGCGGAATATTACTCGAAATACAGTGCGACGTTAATATTCCGCTTTATATCGAACTGCAGGAGAGACAAAGTGAAAAAGTTTCCTCTGAAACAAGAGAAGCATCATTTCCTCCGCTCTTTCGGAAATTCTACCTTCCTTAATAAGACTCAACGGGAAAGGAAGAGATAAAAACGCCGAAAAATGTAATAATTAATATTATCATAAAATGCGACTAATAAAGCAAACCCTCACAGTAAATATTTTATTTGATGATTCGATTTCGATTCCTCGTTTTATTATATTGTATATTGAAATACGAAACGAAATTCTCTTGGGTTTACAATATGTTCCAAACCTTAATATCTAAGGTTTGGAACATATTGTTCCAAGCCTTAATACAAGCCTAAGATTTCCACACACATAAGATAATACTGTATTACTAGTCTCTCTCAACCACTTCAAGTTTCATAGAATTTTCATAAATTCACTATCGATATATTTTTCTTTTTCAATGAAAAAATAAATAATAATCAATAAATAATAAACTCTTTTTTATTTTTAAAATTATTCATAAAAAAGGCATTTATCTAATGCAAAGTGATAATATTTTATCATATTTTATCATTATATGTATATAAGCAATATATACATATTGCACACTGAGAGAAAAGTCTTTGCTATTTGTGACTATAATTACAGTATCATATAATTATATCAAATACCAAAAACTTTTGTCAATTGCATACATCAGCAAGTTAATTTCTTCTGAAAACTTGTTAGTACATGTTACAATTCAGCGATTTAATTCGAGTCATTAAAAAGTATCGACAAAATCATTGCGAGACGTAAATAAAATAAACGCAATAAATTTAATAGAACTGACATTCGTTTATTTCGAGCGCGATCTATTCGAAAGTAGGCCTGCGAAACTGCTTTATCCACATAATTTATAACGTGTCGTTACGAATGAGGAAAGTTAAGCGGTCGGCCGCGTCGTATCTTCGAGTTGGAAATGCCTCCGAGGTCTTTAAAAGTCCCGCAAACTTCATTAAGAAATTCGGCGCCCCGGGGCACGCGAGCGCATCCGTTCTCGCTATATAATATACGAAAGTCCAGCGCGACGGAAAAAGAACTTTTAAATTTAGTTGGCTTAACTGACTCCACCCGGTAGTTTAAATGAAATTACATGATTTCGGAACGGGATGAGAGACTTAACGACTTGCCAGTCCTCTGGCAGCTTGCTCATAACGTAACTCCCCGGTTGATATACATCGAAACGAGCCGGAGTCCCCAGATGAACTAGAAAAGTTGGCCTACCACCGACCGTCATTAAATCGGCCTTACTAACTAACTCGTAACATCTTTATCCGTCCGACGATAATAACGAAATCGATAAAAGTCACTTAGCATGTAGCGAATTATTCAAATTGAGTTGAACGTAATAAAATTAATTAAACAAACTAAGATTAAGATAAATTGAGAGATATATACGTGTTTCTTAATATTTAATTTTTATTTACTTCATTTCGTAAAAATCATAAAACTATTATACTACTCCTTATAATGTCATTTCGAAGAAAATATGATACTTCGTCGAGGACATAAAATGTTTCATATAAGAACAATCTTCGAATACCATTATCTTTTAATATTTTTATAATGAAAAAATCCTTTTACAGTAATTAGAAACAAAGTTCCAAATGCGTAGAAAAGAAGAAATAGAAATAAAATATGGATAAAGTCACAGACATCGCAAGCTTTCGAATCTTCGATTACTTTGTAGTCGATTCTGTTTCAATGACAAATTGTAATATGTATAATTTCTTCTTACAAGTATCTAATTTTATTAAAATAATTTTAATATTAAAATAATATTAACTCTAATAAAATAATAATAAAATATTAATATTAATTAAAGTATTATTAATTCTAAATATTTCTATTAATTATAGTTGTCATATACATATATATGTATATATATATATATATATATATATATATATATTTCAAAGTTATATTAAAACTCTAATTTCTTCAATTAATTTCTTTGATGTAAAGATGTGCACAATTATAATAATAATACGCAAAAGAATTAATATCAATTTTTCAAATGAATTCTTATTTCATGTTTATAATCAAAAGCGCGTGACGATATTCAGAATACTTCGTCAGGATATCCTGATCCATCCCATAGTCGACAGTATTTCCATTATATCGATTACTCGTTGCAATTTAAAATTCGATTTATGTTACCGAGAGCATTGCTTGTTCGCCGACAAAGCGCGGCCGCGATAAACGAAACAGCAGCTTGATGAGACGAGGCGCTTGTGTAATCAAGAAAACGATTGAATTATAGCTGCTCGAAAAGTTGATTGCTCGCTCATAGAGAAATTACTTTTTCTTCGTTCGGTTGATACTTGGCGGCTTGGATCTTTAATTGATACTCGTATAATTAAGCGGTTCTATTTTTTCATTCGAATATACGCGATCATTTCTGAACGGCGTATATTGTGAAACAAAATAGAGATACAATTCTCAATATTTGCTTAAAAGAGATAATTCGCAACTTGGATTAAACAGGATCAAGACGTTGATTTATTGTGATATGTGGAGAAACACAATCTTATCTCAAATATCTCGTGAATCCACTGTCATCTTATTTACCAGAGCAAATCTTACTGTATCTCATATTTCATTATTGCTTCATATCAGAAGGAAAGCAGAAGTATCTATTTCAATAAATCAGTACATATTATCTTTAGCAAAATTAATGTGTTCTATAACGAAATATTTAGATATATATTTCTATCAGCATTTTCAGTATCTTAAATTTTATAATAATGCATTCAGGGAAATGAAGTTAATAGCGTGAAATAGTAAAGAACACAAAAAGAATTTCTATGAATTTGATACACTTATTAGTATACTATATATTATCGCGTCGTATTAATGAGTATGATATTTTCATGATATATAGTTAAAAGAAATGAAAGAATCTCGTTTCCAATTTCGCCTTACTGTTTCCGCTGTTATTTCGACTGTCGTCAGCCACAGACTGAATCTTTAAATTTATAGACGAGATCAATCAAAATTAATGATAATAAAGAGAAATTACAAAGAAACAAGAGGAACTGATCAGAGATGACAAAGTTGAGAAATAGCATCGTCGCATTTCGTAAACAAATTCTAAAAGTATCCGAAAATTCCAAGTTTTCAATACGAATTATGCGTCATCCTCCAGTTACTTAGCAAATTGAACCATATGAATTCGAAGTTTAGGAAACATTTGATCAAGAGACGAACGAGACCATAAACTGGGTAAAGTGGTGCGGAGAATTTTATTTCTGGTCGTTTCTTTCAAATCAAACTGACGCATGTTCGCACTTCGTATATTAAAAATACTGTGTGGTTCGCGTAGATAACTACATGAAAATCAATAGTAGCGCAGCACTTTTAAGTATTGATAATTTAAAATCATATAGATAAAATTCATATAGATATAATTATCAATAAAAAATAATTCTTTTTGATTTTTCGTTCCAGTAATGCAGTATACAAAGTAATTTGAAAAAAAGTGAAAGAGAACATTTAGGAAACTTTAAATTTTTTAAATCTTTCTTTAAATCACTCCGTAAATATTTTAAAATTACGGTTATTACATTATATAATCATATTCATTCACGTTATCAACAGTTATCTTCTTATCTTTCTTTTTCCAACAAAATACATCCTACAATTTGCTTTCCGATAATCGACCAAACAATCACCGTCTATTCTGGACGAAAGGAAATTCTGTAGACATTGATTAGATAGATGTTAGTACGATAGAGCATCTATTTTCAGCTGCATGAATTATCGAATTTAACAGCGCAGAGCCTAAGTACATCCTCGTCTAATTAGCTGTCGTTGCGCGCGTCGCGTTGTCGTGTAAACATCTGAACATGCTTGTGTCGAACGAAGCGTGTCGCGACGATTAACAGCCTCGAATTGAATTCCGCCCTATCGCAGAGCTTCGAGGTAGGGACACGAATCAACTTGGATGGCCGCGGGATACGCAAGGACCATAATTACGGACCACGTAAGCGTACCGAAAGGGGCTGCGTATCGATAACAAGAGGAGAGGAAAGGGACGCGGAAGCAATTCCACGACCGTCAGCAAGCAGTAGTCCTAAGGCGGGTCAACTATTGGGCGGAAACGCATTTGATCGAAGGGAAATCCTAGATTTCCCCCGAGGACTTCTTCGGGAAACACCGATAGTCGGACAGATGCCTTGCACGAATCCCTTCCTCCTCGCTGCTTTCATGTCGCACCACATATACTATCCAATACTCAAATTCAATTTGAACCTGCGATAGTTTGCTTTGCTGCTTGCGCCGCTTGAAAATGATTCAAAGCAAGCGACTTATTTTCAAGGGTTAAAATTTAAAGGTATAGTGAATATAAAAGTCTCTACTTTTACGATACGTATTATTATATAATACGATATTATTATATAATATTATTATACATGTCTTGAGTGTGTTTTACATATAATTTAAATTTAAATTTAAACGTTTAAATTTATCGCGATTAAATTTTAGATATTGCTAATGTAACCAGCATTGCTTAGTTTATTGTTTTAGTATAGCTGCAATACGATTGTAGACAATAAAAAAATAAAGGAAAAAGCATGCTCTTTCCTTAAGTGCACTTAACAGATTTTTTAGTATAAAATTTTAACGTAAAATTTTAAGCGTAACATGTTAATTTATTAATTTATGAAGTACAGTAAGAGAAAACATTTGTATAAGAAAGTTTACATTTGTGTAAGAGTAAGTAATATAGGATGTACATGCATGGGTAATTCTGCCTGGAATTTTTTATTTCTCCGAGAAACGACCAAGTGCCGAATTTTCGTATCAGGAAAGTTTCCTCTACTGCAGAATGGGAGTTCGAGGCGCAGTATGATTATATAATAATGACAGCAAACAGGAAGGAAGTTTAAATGTGCAGCGCTGTATCATCAAGTTTTTGATTAAGCTTCAGAAATTTTATAAGTTTGCGCTTACAACCAAAACTTAATGAGAATATGCTTTTCAAATCTTAAATGTACATTCTAAAAAATATCGCATAGCTTTAACCATACGATGTCTATATGTTACAGTCAAAGTATATATTGTTAACTTTAAAATAAATGTATACACTTAATAGTCAATGTATATATTTACATAGTATATATATATATATATATATATATATATGTATAAATATATACATTGACTACAGTATAATAATATTATAAGACTACAATAAATGTATACATTTACCAAGTTAACACTTTGATTGTGACATATAATTATATGTATACATATAATTCTCACTGTGTTATTAATATTAACATTAATAAGTGAATTTAACACATGGATTTAAAATCCATGTGTTAAATTCATACCATAATGATGTTGACATAACCATTAAAAGTTATAAATCCACACTATTGGTGTTAATATCAACAACAATACAGTGAGAATTATATAAACACCGTTTAGTGTTAAATTCACAGATAGATATTTTTTAGAGTATGAATGGTGCAGAAGCCAGAAATGAGTCGGTAACTTTCATTAAACGATGGTTCTGCCAAAACTTCTTTGTTGCTCGTTAAATTCTTACTAGTAATTTAAATTACATGGAATATAAAAGCTCGAATGATTGTTGAAAGTGAAATCAATATTATCAAAGTTTTCAGTGAACGCAATAAATTCGCGCCGTTTTCTTGTTTGTTCTTCTTCAATATTGAAGAGTTGAAGCTTTTATCTTCCCACGAAGAACAGTTTGAAAATGCTTAGAAAAATTATTAAATGCGATTATATTGTTCTATAATCACACACCCAGAGAAAAGGTTGCTTCGATTTAAAGAAATTTCGGTTAAAGAAAAAAATTTCTTTGATTTAAAAATAAATTTTATTTGATTTAAAAAAATAATTTTTAAATCAAAGCAATTTTTTCACAAATCAAAGAAATTTTTTTCTTTAACCGAAATTTCTTTAAATCGAAGCGACTTTTTCTCTGGGTGCATACTGCATAGTTATCATAACACAGACACACTTATGGCGAATCAAGCAATGTTTACGCAAACACGATGTAGGTATAGCAGAATTACAGATTGTTACATACATTGACTTCTACCTGTAAGTTAATTTGCGTGTCGGAAAATATACTACGTATGTAAATTAAATATATTTATAGTATAAATACATTTATTGATTGTTGACAATCTTACTGCGTCATAAAATGTAAATTGATAAAGTTGATAAATGTTTTATAATATTTAATCATAAAAAAATTAATATTAGATAGAATATATTATTAAATTTTATTGCACACACTTATATAGTTAGAATGTTGATTTTAATTAATATAAGCGTTTTTGTTCCTTTCAAACAGTTGAATTATTTAATACAGCGTGCTTTTAATGCTGTTTAGAATTGTAAGGCGCATTAGCTTGTGCATAACTTAAATATAATAGCTTATACTTGTAAATACTGTTTTGCGTTAAAATATGTATAAATAGTTTATCTCTGAAACATTTTCCGATATCTAAATGAAACAGTACGAAGAATGAATTTGAATAATTAAATGGCTGTTCGTGAATTCGCAATATAATATTTTATTAAAAATACTATTCATCATAGGTAATAAAAATTATATTGAACACACAATTACAACGATGAATTATAATTTTCTGTTTAAATTATTTAAAAGACTGCAATCAACTCAATATTTTATAATATTAAAAATATTACAAAATTTTGATTAATTTACGAAAAAAAAATTATTTGTAAAAGATCATTATTATTATATTTTATCGTTATTAATTGTATAATGTATTATTATATGTATATATAATTTCTTTTAAGCTAAGAATTTTTAATTTTCCAGAAAATTTTTGCAAAATTGCCTGATTTTTCCTGATTTCTCCGACTTCCCGTTTTTAATATTCTTAACAATTCTCTAATTTTCCTAATTTCCAGTTTTGTAGCAACTCTGTACTGAGACCAACTATTGATGCAAAATTTTGATTACTTTTATGATCAAGCAGAGTAATTCGCAATATTCGTACCAAACAAAAATTGTAGCCATCAACTATTTTATTTAATTGTTGTTTGCTAAATAAAAATTTATTTAATACAATCAATCGATAAGAGCTGATCTTTCGTTCGATAAACATATTCATATTAGGATAACTAAATTTATATCTCTATCGCACGATTGGCATAAATTGAAATTTTATTATATTCTGAATGAGTTGTAATAATTAGCATCGAAATACTACTGTGTCTCCCGATATCTTTAAATATATATGGAAAAATATTTTCAACGACCGTCTCGAAATTGTGGGAATAGTTAAAGATTAATAGTAATGCCACGGATAAATGGACGAGAACTGGCAGAAGGACAATGATAAGATCAAGTGAGAACGAGAGATCGTCGATACCAAAGGAAAGTTCGAGAAACAGGAACATTCTCACCACCTTGAGTCGGTGACCGAATAGTGCACTCTCGTGTCACGCTGCCGCATTCATAAATTGGTTAGAACTTAGTGGAACTGACAACTAGTGCCATCCAATTAGTCCTCCAATGCCGTTCAATGTAATAATAAACTACGCTAAACTAATAAGTGAAAGAAAACAGAAGTGGATGATACGTAATTATTTAAAGCTTATATTAAATATATTTTAAACCTTATATGATCTAATTTTTGCCTCGTAATATATTGATCTAATTCTTATCAACATTTTGATTAATTAAATATAAATTTTAATTTTTGTAATAATTTTACAGTCAAGTGAGAAATTATATATTTAAGAGATAAATATATTCTTGAAATGTTTTTAAAAAATATTTAAATTATAAAGTAAAATAAATGTGATAGCGAGATTTAAATTCGTAAGTTCGTTAATAACAGCCCTTTAATGAATTTTTATCTTATATTGTTTATCTGTGTTTTATTATAATGATATTTTTTTAAAATACAGAATTTTTTCTAGAAATTTTAGAAAAAATAAAACTAGTTACATTAAATCAAAACTAGTTACATTAAATCTAACTGGTTAAGAGATGATTCAAATTCAGTATAAAGAGAGTAAACATTTGAGGATGACATTGTGTATTTGAGTTTGCATACAAATATTTGTCTTTTCCTAGTGACCATCACGACCGCGTTGTTTCACAATACAAACGAAGAATTCGCCTGCAATTTTTCACCTTAATAATATCAATTATAAGCTTATAAAAATATCAAATAATGACATTGAATATTTATCAATATGTTTGTATACCTATATAAATTTTTTATCAAATAACATAATAAGAATAAAAATAAATAATTTTGTATTTTAGGTTATCTTCAGTATATAAAATGAAATAATGATATTTCATAAGATTACCGTTGTATATGAGAATTTAAATTTTAATAATAAAATCGGAAAATTGAGGTGAAATGATTAATCAAATAATTAAAACTGTTGTGATAGATTATCCAATCGATCGTAAAATCATTGATATTTTTATATACTTATAATTTATATTATTTAGAGTCTGAACTTTTTCATATTACTTAATAATATTAACAGTACATAGACAGATGACCCACAGGTATAAAATTCATGACACGTGTAAAATTCTTTTTTGGCGGAGCCATTTATCTCTTTCTATCTACATGTAAGAATTGGATTTTTCCGTTATACGTTTTGCACATGTCTGGTATGTTATCGTAACTCATAATTGTATTAATAAATCATTGCAATCATTTCAGTAGTTCGCTGGATAACAAAACGATCAAAGTGAAAATTGATGGCTTAATTGGATTCACCTCAAACTTTACGCTATTAATTTTTCATGTGTATTAAATAAATTTCAACAATGGTAAACCTTGGAAGAACCAATGGAAATAAGGATATATTTGACGAGGTACATACATACAGTTGTAATAAATGTTGCTTTTAAAGATTTAGTATTTGTTCGTATTAAATTTAAATTCAAGATGCATTTAAAAATTTTTTAGACATTAATTAAAGCATGTTTATCGAAGCCTATTATTGCAATTAAAATAACACAGAAGAGAATCAAGTTTATTATCTTTCATTTATATTTGCATGCAATTTATTATCTGTAGAGCTTAAATTATCAATTTCCACTAGTCTTAGACTTATGCACTCGTCATACAATTTTCAGAAGAGCATGGTTCAAGATAGAGAACGACATTTTGATCGGCGAGGAGGTACCGATTTACAGGGAATGCACAAACGTCGGCGCGTTGGTACTGGAGAAGATGCGAAGTAGACCGGAGTTCGTCGCTCAAGTAAGTAGATACAGTCAATTTCGAAGATGTCGATAGAGACATCATCGAATCGATTTTAACATAAATGTCACCATGATTCGCCATTTAACCCTCGCTCGTTCGATCGTATAATCCTGTAGGTGGAGGCGGTTACTGGTACGGAGACCACTTTTGCAGAAATGATGGAGAAAAGTGTGAAGTGCACGCTGTGGCTAAAAGAGCAAGCTGTTCAGCCGGGCGATAACATAATCGACATTTGCACTCACTTGAAATCATACATACCATTGCTAGCGGCACTTTACATCGACGCCATTAGCAATCCCTGGGACAACGAACTTTCCCCAAGTATGTTACTTATCCTCCCGCTTTTCCAGCTTGTTTCTTTTTTTTTCGCGTCAAGCCACCGAACAAAATCGGATTTCCATTCACCGAGAGCTGTGTCGTTGCAAAGCATTCTGTTTTTATTTTCTATTTTTCTTACAATTTTTTTTAATCAACCAAAAAAAAGCATAATGGAAAAAGTATTTGTCGCAAAGTAGTAACGTTTTTCGGCTTTTGTCTTTTGCGAATCCAAAACGCCGTTGCAATTAATTCGCGTAAATATATTATAACAATCAACTCTCTAAATCTGAATCAGTGAATAGTCACTAATTACCCATGCAGTGGCATACTTGGCACTGATAATCAGTGAAGTTCAACTAAAAAAGAAAGAATGCTTGAGCATTATATAACTAAAATACTTTGCATGTTACTTTCAATCTTCCAACATCATATTTATTGAATTTAAGCACTAAAACAAGATTAGTTAAATCACATAAAATTAGCTAGGTTAGAAATCTCACATTTAATTCATTGATTACCAGTGGCACTGATATCAGTGATTATCCACTGATTCAGATTTAGAGAGAAGATAAGCACCGTTGAGTTTTTCATATACGAGAAATATTTGCGAATGTTTCCGTCGTTTCAGTGATCGTAGCCAAAATGTCTAGAGCAAGTTTATCAAAGAAAACAATTTAAACACCAAGCTGGTGATGTTCGGTAAATTGGCAGGATTTGAAAACGCGTCTCTGATGAGCATTCTGCGTTCTCAGAATATGGGGATCAACGAATTTGAGTGTTTAAAATTGTTAGCCCTGATCATGTCGCCACAATCATTTGCTTATCCGGTACCAGCGGTCTTCCGATACCGGGATCAGCCACGCGTTCATGACCAATTACATGGCTCATGTCAAGATTCACAACTTCCGAGGACACGTGTCATGTGGACGCCTCCCATGCGATGATCTATTCATCATTATTAAGGCTATCTTGATTGCTCAAAAAGGATCATAGTCCCAGATTGCGATGAAATCGAGGAGATATAATTTATGTCGTTTCATCAAAAAATACGAGGCGAGTGTCGACATAAATTAGCGGACATACATATATCGCTTAATTACATATTAATAACAAATCGGAATATCGTCTCTCTAACACGCATTGATAATAATAATAAATTAATTAATAATCGTCAGATATACACTCGTGATAGCAACAATTTTACGCGTATTTTTAGAGAACGATAGTTCAATAGCATGTATCGATTATTTAAAACTCTTTATAAAGCATTCATTTTTAATGACGTGCGCAGATATAGTTCTCGATGTAGAAATTAATTACGAGTTTATGCGATGGAGATAAAATTTAATATTTGGCGATATCACCTGATTTACCATGCATTTTTCATCACGTAGCATCCACGTTATTATTTTCATTTCGGAATTCTGCAACGGGAGTATTTTATACAATATTACGCTCGCGCGTTTGCGTTAATTTATGTTAATTTATGTCGCGCAGCGAATTTGCTAAAGGATAACACGGGCTTGAATTGAGGCGCATCTACAAACGGGCGTGATAGTTGTACCGCGTGATTTATTGCTTCGCGCAGGTAATACCGCGGGAGTGTTCGAGTTTAACGGCGTCGTTTTGCATTCAGGTATCCTGGTTTAGATGCGATTCCTGCTTCCCTATT
The DNA here is from genome assembly GCF_000204515.1 of Acromyrmex echinatior. Next base: position 2,934,224 of record NW_011627046.1, on the reverse strand, counting down.
CGACTGGTAAAGTTCGGCATATTAAGCAAGTACTCACTACCAACATTGAAAATCCTTTTGTTTGGCGACGCGCATTTCCGGGAAGAGCTGCAGCAGAGTCTAGTAAAACTTTTGCCGCATACCAATGTCACATTCAACTACGATAGGTCCAATTTATTGAAATGATAAAATCGTGATTGCAGTCTTGTTATCATATTGATAATAATTAGTTATATGAGTTAATTATATTAATATTGTATAAGATTAACCATATTAATAATACAATGCTAGCTAATGTTTCAATTTAAAATACATACATTGACATGCAATGTGAAGAAAACCGATTTTTAAACTGCCCGTATTATAGGAATGACAGATTACGGTGGATTATGCCCGTCAAACGAAACACAGTAAACCGGGCAGTTGCGGATTTGTGTGCGAAACAGGAAGGCTGGAAGTAGTCGATCCTGATATGGGAAAGGTCTTGGGGGTCAATAAAACCGGAGAAATATGGGCCAAATCGTTGTACATGATGAATGAATACTACAACAACTCTGAGGCCACAAAGAACGCTATCGATTCGGATGGTAAGTATATGAAATATTTCGACATTTGCCGTCGTTTAGAGCAGACATAGAGATTTCAAATAATAGAATATAATAAAAAGATTTGTAACAATTGATAAATACTTTGTAGCATATTTTTTAAGACTGTAGAAATGAATGTTATAATTATTAATGATGCCATTATTTCGATTATTAATACAATTTTATAAACATTTAATAATTGATTTTAATATTAGAATTTACGTTAATTTGTATATATATAAAGAATTACGAAACTTCAATATGATCAATATGGCGCATTTTAGGATGATTGCATACTGGCGATCTTGGTTACTATGATGACGATGGCAAAATCTTCCTCGTCGACAGAATGTTGAAATTCATGAACTACAGAGCTATCAAGATATCGCCCGCGGAAATCGAAGTTTTGATTCAGCAGTCCTCGAAGTCGCCGTAATGGCGGTGCCACATGATGTTGGGGAGGAACACGCCATGGCTTTTATCGCGAAAGTACCCGGGAAAGAGGTAATCACTCTAACAAACATTCGTAATGCCTATTTAAACATTTGTCAATTGTTCTTATCTTATTTAATCTTAATTTGTTTATACAATTTTTGGACTGCTAAAAACAATACCTTTTTTCCAAATCCAACTAATATTAAAAACTATTTCCATCAAACTTAAATTTTTCTACATTAAACTATTAGCGAAATAACATTAAATACAACATTTTGTGAGCACAGTAACAAATTTAACATGATACTTTTTAAAGCGTATCTTTTTAAATTTTCTGTAAAGTTACTGAATATTTTATATAATATCCAAAGTAATTCACATATTGTTCTTTTTTTTCTAGGAAATTATACCATATAATTTCTTCATATTTATTTACATTCTACTAAAAAAATGAATTGACTTGCTTTTGTACGCGCAGCGTAATTTACTGCAGACCCTAAGTTTCACCGTCTTGCCCTACATACGTTACATTACAATTCCTCACGTAAATTTCAAGCGACGGAGCTCGACATAACCAACTTGGTTGAGCAGAACATGCCGTGGTACTGCAGGTTGCATGCGGGAGTTAAATTCATGCAGAGGCTTCCTCGTACAACCATGGGAAAGATCGCTAAGAAGGAACTCAAGCAAATCGCAAAGAATTACTTGACGAATTAAAATATTGTAATTATTGTCAAATTTAAAATATATATATGTATATAGTATTATAATAGTTATTGTTTTTTAAATCAATGCTTTAATTTCAATACTTTAAAAATGTCTAATAATGTTTCTGTAATAATTCCTTATAATATGTAACACAATATTATATAATGTATTACAAAATATCACGTAAAAAAATCTCTTTATACATATTACACTTTTAATAAATTAATTTGATATATAACCAGTGATATAGAATTATCCTTTATCAAATTTATAGAGCGGAGTATCGTTTTATCGCATACTCGTGGCTCATTTGTATTTGTTAGGTGATTATCGATAAAATATGATATTATAATAGTGTCATGATACATTAGGATATGTATCGCTATATACAGATTTATAATGAACCAATTGATAAAGCGATATCAGATAAACGATTTCAATAGAAATAAACAATTTCCTATGGGGATATATCTACATAAATCGATTACTATTGGCATATATAGGTAGGTATGGTATGATATACAACAAGATTTGATGAATGTTATGTGAAAATAAATATCACTTAATTAATATATAAATGACCTTATTGTCTTTCAAAATAATCTATATCAAAGATGACTTTTCGCACGAAATTTTTTTCAGGAAATTTTGTTTCCGAAAATTGTATGAACGTTGTCAGAAGTGTATTGTCTCTAGGAATGATTATGTTGAAGGACAATAAAAGTATACTAATTAAATAGTGTTTGTTTTGTCACATAAGATTAACAAATTTTATTGCCACACCACGTATATACATAATAAACAAAACGCTATTATCAAATGCGAATGTCAAATACAGTGGAATTAAAAAAATAGCTTTTACTCGTTTTTATTACTCATTGCAAAACACAAATGATCATTATAAAACGCCATTAGAAAATGCCAGATAAAATATCGTTACGTTCTTACAGTTCGAAGTAACGGTAAAAATCTTCGTGAAAACATTAAAACGAAACTCAAGAGATTTTTCCAAACGTCCTGCTCATCTATTTCGCTTGTCATTGTTGAGAGCGGATTTTCCTGTCGCAGGACATTCATGTTTGTCGTCCTTATTACGTACGTCTGAGTACCACGGTGTAGCTCGGTATATGCATTAAAAAGAGAAATTCGAACGAATCAAGAGGAGTTCCATGCACAATACTACAAAATACGTTGACTCTGATTGCTTCTAGTGTAAAGGGAAGAAAGAAATAAAATCAAAGTAAAGTTTCTTATTCGCGATGAGAAGTGGCAGTGTAAACATAGCTGATATAATTTTCAATTGCATAATAAATACATAAAGAATTACATTGTATTATAATTATACAAGCAATATAAAAATTTATATCGAGATACGATTAAAAGTCGAGAAATTATATTTACTATCACGCGCTTTTATAAACATAAATAGCTGAAAAACGTGGATTAAAGATCTTTATTAATGTATTTATAAAATTATTATCGGTCGAACATATTAAATAATTTGTTATTATATGTTTTAAAATATACATATATGAATTTAATTATCGTAATATCAAATTCACAATAATAAATAATATAATTAAAATAATTCATAGCTATGTGACGAAATTATGTGTAAGATAAAAATAATAAAAATTATGTATTCACAAAGATATAAGATTCATGTAAAATTAATTAGTCGAGATTGAAAAGATTGCTGAACTAATATATATATTTTAAGATCATAAATGAAATTAAATTATTTGAAATAATTTAATTTAATTTGAATATGATTAAGCAACATAAAAAATTATTATCACATTTCAAAATAAAAATCCGTAAAAAGAATAATTAAATTGAAATAATTTTATAATTCGTAATTTAGAAAGAGATTCTAATTATAATATAAAAAATTATATTTAAAATATATCTTATCAATATCGATACTGAATATCGATAATTGACTTCAATAACAGTACATATACTTCAGTGCATTTAACTTCTCGAGAAATATTCGAGAGAAAAATGCACGCAAAAAACGCAGAATGGCGATTTCTGTGGTTATACTTCCAGTAATCGTCTTCAAACGTAAAGTGCGCAAAACTGCAGCGAAATTTTAATATTTGCTTTATGACGTATTTAGTCCAACCACGTTTTCTCTACTTGAAGAAAACTCAACCAAGTGTTCGCAAGTAAGTAAATGCGCGAAGCTAAAAAAGTCGCGCGCTGAGATAATTTCGTTCTCTCGCGTAATCGCCAAGCTTTAAAATCAAAGTGATTCAGCGCACCGCAGCCGGATTAAATAGGTCGGATTTAATTAAGTTATTGCGTCCCGCGCGGAACTAAAACAACCGTAAAATAAGCTTCACGTCGCACAGTGGTCGTTCGTGATTAAGAGCAAAACGATTACAGGTACCGCGATTACGGCAAGAACGTGACACTTCGCGCAAAGAAATTGCACTGGTCGATCTTCTTTAAGATAAATTTATCGTTTGCAAATGACGGCCAAAGAATTGATGGAGCCGGTGCAAGGAAATCGGGAGAATTTTTCTGCAGACTTCGCGAGAACGTTAAATTCGTCAAGACATCAAATACGAAAAAATTGTTAAGAGAGATTTAAACAGCTTGCGGAAGGTTCATTGTCAAATTCAATAATCGTGCAAAGATATTACTATTATTAATTTTTTATAAGATCATATTTAAACAATGTGCAAAATGTTCAATTTTATTAATATAAAACTGCTATTATAATATCAATACTCGTAATTATGCAATAGGTATTCATTTATACAACAAAATACTCTTTCATATGCACAATATTCGTTTATACAAAATATCTGTTTATTATTAATTAATAAAGATGAGTGTCACCGGATATTTAGTAATATTTTTATCTTCATTCTTATAAATAATTAAAATATTCCGAATTTTATATATTATTGAATTAAATTGATATAATTTTTTTATTTCAATTAGAATTAATTTTAATTATACTGGAATAAAACAGATACATATATATTCAGAAATTTTTACTTTTATTTAATTGTTAATTCTTTTAAATGTATCTAAAACTCTTTAGAGAAAAATCAGAGTTTCTTCACTTATATTTTGAAAATGAGATGCTAAGTTCACAAAAATGTCATATAAAATATTAAATTAAAACGAACAGTTCAAATTATTTTAAAAATGTTATACATTTTGAGTAACGATGCTGCTATCGTAAAATTATGAGGAATTGCAATATATGCTTTATCTCCATTTAATATCGCTATTTAATTTAAGACAAATATTGATAATAAAATAATGCGATCGTTTAGTCGAGTGATCGAAATATTTGATACATGCAACGATAAATACATTGCCGCTTAAGAGTATTTATCTATTCTGTTTCTTAATAAAATGAAAAAGAGTGAACTTTAATCTTCTTCATTTCCTAATCTTCTAATAAATATTAAATTTAATAATAACGTTCAATTTATTCAAAGTTTTATATTTTATATAAAAAGAATAGTAGAATTATAACAGAATATAAAAAAGGCACATACACAAAAATCGGATAGACAAATACTTTTGAGCGGTAGTATATGTGACATCTGGTCTAAAAATTATCCGTTTCCTTGTCGCCGGATAGGAGGAAGAAGAAAGGAACGTTACAACTGTGCGAAGTAAGAAGAAGAAACTACGTCAACTACATAAGAATGAAGTTGAGGGAGGATGTGGTCACGAGAAACATGACATTTTACGGCAGTGCCATCAAGAAGAGATCCACGTCCAGCTGAACAAGAGACTCTTGCGAAATCGACTTTTTATGATCTCAGTGGAAATTTTACCAAATTATCTCAACAATACACATCGTACGAATCTATACCGACGATGACAAAAACAAACTAATTGTAAGATAAGATGTGAAAGAAATAATGATGAGGAAATGCAAACAGATAACTTGTCGATGTGTTCCATACATAAAAAGTGCATAGTGCCATATCAAAAACATTTGATAAAAATAAGATGTCTGATCATCGTCTATATATAATTTGCTAATCTATAATTAACATATGTAATTTCATGAATCATCAATAAAATATTAATTCAGAGTTCTTAAATTTTTTTGAAAAATAATATCATTTATAAAATAATTACAATGATAATGATATACAAATGTTATATAATGCGTTAAGAAAAGATATTCACACAAATATAAGCATAAAAGTAAAAGCATAATCATAAATCTTATTTGACCATGAGCGTCAAAAATTTTTACTTCTGACGTCACAGTAAATACATAATGTAATGTAAAGAAACATAACTCTATCAGATTAAAAATAAAATTTCATAAAAGAGAATGAGTGCGTTCAATAAAGTTGAGTGAATGCTACTGATAAATCCTTTTAAATATCATATGGATCTACTCCAATCACAGATAGTAAAATATTCATGTTGTGTTCGTTGAATATGTGTCCAATATTATATTACTTCAACAGATAGCTCTAGTTGTACGCAGACATACAAAAAAAAAGTTTACAAACTTTTAGACAGACAATACACCTATGTCTTAAGTTAAAGCAATGAAGTAAACAATTAATAACTAATAAATGTAAGTGACAAGTAAAAGTACTAGCTAATAAAATCTTATTGTGATATATGTATATGTATATATTAATTATATGATCAACATGTTTAAAATGATAGAAAAAAAACATTTTTTTAAATAACATTTATATATTCGTATTTTATTTATTGAATACAAAAACAAGTTTAAGAAATGAGAATGAATATATGATAATATAATGTCCTACGAAACAATTTCAACATTACTAAACCTTTTTAAGAGATATTATCGAATCTATCTATTTTCTTAAAATTCAATAAAAAAATCAACTGTATCTCAAAAGTGCCACATTGAAGGTGGAGGATTAATTGCAAAAATTTTAAATGTTTAATTATATCAATAATAATTCTGGAGAATGTAATATGGAGAATATATACACAGTTAATATTTTGTTATTAATCTTTGACAAATACTACATGCTGTAAAGTAATTTATAATGAATTATCAGTTTGAGTATGACTAATAGTAAATATTGGAAAGCTGAATAAGATTTCGTTTCTTTCTTTGATTTTTCAATATAAAAAAGAACTGTGGTAATCAATATTTCCATAGCGATTCAAATTCAAAATATGTATTATCATGACTTCATCGAGCACACAATCATATCGATGATATATCCAAGAATTAAATAAATTATATCTGTGGATAATAAATCAAATTATTCGAATAGATTATCTAATAATTTTAATTACGTTTAAAATTCGTTTAACGTAAAAAAGTATTGATCATTATTGACCCGTAAAATTTATCGCATATTTTTAACGAATAAAATGAATGACGAATGAAAATATTAATACAATCGTATTAACATACAATTGTAAAAAAACGATATTTCTATAAAAACATAATATTATTCATACTAAATTCCGTAATTTTGACGTTGTATATATGATCTTATTAGGTATATACAAGTTTCTGCAATGTTGCAATTATCTCTCATTGCGTGTGTTGTGGAAAATAAGTAATGTAATTCATTAATTTCCATAGAACCATGAAATTATTATAGTAAGTTAATCTATTATTATTTACAATTATCTCGAGTAACTAATTAAATATTTTTCTCATAGCTTAGTTTGCTTCACGGATAGATAAGTGCGTATTATAATTATCAAATATTACGAAAAAGCACTTAAAAATTTTATATTTTTACTTATTTATATTTATATATCAGATAAAATGTCATTCGACAATAGACACGTACGATTCTACGAAGCATTCAAAACGACATTTGTCAACGTTGTTAGGACGGACAGTAGTAGCTCGCGAATGCAGAAAAATTTCACAACCGTTGAATACGGCTGCGATAAATTACCGTGGCGTCGAATCGGCGCGATGCATACAGCGCCCAAATGCAACTCCGTTTCGATAAGCGTATTTTTATCGTTCGGTGCAAATGCATTTTGCAAACCGCCGAATGGAATTCTCGCGACCTCATAAATTTATTATGCCTCTGAACAAAAATGTTCGAATAATTCGGTTCGTTCATATCTCTTGCAAACGGACGTATTTCAAAGTTAGATATTTATAAAAGATAATTGACATTAGTATGTGCTAATAATTTAATTTAGTTTAAGTAAAACAAATAAAACGATTTCACGTAAAATCAGACAGCATAAATGAGTATCTCTGAGTCTTTTGCGAATTTATTTGTCCTTGTATGTAATACGATGTTTTCTAAAATTTTATAGATTCGAAAATATTTTATTTACTTTATTTATTGCATATATTTAAAAACTATTTTTTCTTACAAGTTCTCGAAAAGATTATGAAGTTTTGTTTAACACAAAAAATGTATTATGACAGTATAATAATATACAGTGAGTACAAAAAATATTCTATAAGGAAATTTTTTTATTAAAAAAAACATTTGTTGAAAATAAATGTTAATTAGCAATTTTATACAATGAATATGTTCTGTTCTAACATAAAACGAGCTTCACGTATATTTCTGATTTTAGAAGCTAAATTTCTCGAAAATTTTATGAGCGTCCAAACAATAAAATTTTTTATTTTCGTTTATTTTTAAGATGATATGTTTTTTATATTTAAGATGATATGAGAAATATTTTCCGTATTTAATTTTATTATACAATTTGCACTGTCATTTTATTTTTAAATGTCGATTTAGGATATTATAAATAGGATATTTTGTGTAAACTTTATGATTCCTTTTATCAATACATACTATATTTTTTCTTTTTAACCCTCTACGGACCAAATTTTTTTCATAAAAAAAAATTTATGTAACGTGAAATCAGCAAATATCAACATATAAATACAAATTAACAATGAATTCAGCAGACAACTTTCAAAAGCATTTACTTTGATATCTCATAAGTTAAATAAAAGTTAAATAAAGTTGATAACCGCTACCAAAAATATTATTCATTACCAAGAAGACATTATATAACAAGATATATATACGCTAACTTGTGATAAAAAATAAATAAATAAATAAAATATCGATATATTAGTATGTGACTTGAAAGTTATACGGGCTCATAGAGAGTTAAAATTATTGTCGAAAAATGTAAATTTCTTATAATTACCATGATTTTTAGTCGTGTTAAAATAGATATAAACATATTATATAGCTGCTGGTTTTGTATCACGATTGACCAAGAATTCAATTGCAGATTCAATTGTTAAAAATGGTGATTGATAAAATCTGATACAAAAGTATTTTGTTGTCGATACTACGTGACTATTAATGTGATTACAGCTGTTAAGATATTTTTGCAGACATGATGATGAGCAACGAAAAAGCCAATAAATAGGTAAGAATGCGTTATTGAAAAATAAATAATCAAAATAGAATTGCCTCGGTAAAATCATTGTCACGATGTATCCTCGCTTTTCTCCAGTACATACCGTCGTTCAGAATTGAGGATAACATATTGATTGGCGCCGAGCAAACTCATCCGAAATGCACGAACATCGGAGAACTGGTCCTCGATAGATTGAGGAATAAACCGGATTTTGTAGATAAGTATACCGTCACATGAAAATTTTATATGACTGATTAAATTTCATTGCGCTCATAACTTCTGGTAAGCTTTAATTAGTTCGGAAAAATTAAATAAATTTAGAAATGACAAGATAATAAAAAAAAGGAAAGAATTTTTTCTAATTTATTAATAATTGAACTATATTATTAATAATTGAAAATACTATTTATATAATACCCGATAACGTTTAAGCATTTAAGACAAATTAAGAAAAAAGAACGTTTTATCAATAATATAATGTCAAATATAAAATAGATCCGATCGATGTAAAATTTACGTATGTGTCTAAAAATTGATCTACATTTTAAATTTTATGAAATGTTTAGATAGAAATTGCTTCAGAAAAACAGAGTACCTACACAGAAATGAAAGAACAAAATATTAAATGTGCTCTGTGATTAAGAAAGCATGGCATTCAAAAAGGTGATGGACTGGTAATCACATCGATCACTTACATACTAGTATTCGCAAGTTCATATGTTGCCGCAGTAATATGTTTATGGGATGAAAAAGTATTAAAAAGTATGTAATTTTATGTAAATTAGGGCTGATGATTGATTTCGAAAGCTTTGACATTCAAACTTCGAAACTTCGGCATTAAAATATTCGAAGACTCATAATTGTATAATTATTAATTTAATATAGTTAACAGTAACAAATATTTTTATTTAAAAAAATATACAAAAATGTTTACAAATATATTTTTTTCTAAATATTAGGTGTTGGAATTAATTCGTAGCGTTTTACAAGTGATGGGAAGTACTTTCATTAATGTATTTTTTAATGCTCATGTGAAATAAATAACATTCTTTCATTAAAAAACGCTACGAATTAATTCCAACACCTAATATATAATTTTTCAAAGTATTTTTCAAAGTATAGAAAAAAGTTTTGTGCAACAAAAAGATTGATATTGGTCACAATCAACAAAACTTTTTTCTGAATGTAGAAAGTCTTAATGTGTTTTAGCAAAATTTTGTAAACTAATATTATCGGCCAGCTAAATCTTTAACACAGCTATAAAAATGCAAAATATTTACTGTTCTTATTAGAAAATGCAATTGTTGAATTGATTTTTGGAAAATTAACCATCAAATAATTAAAAATATATATAAATTTCTTTCTAACATCCGCGTGGTACTGTCTATTGTTAACATCCCGCAGATTCCGTTGAGAATCTGGAAGCCACAAAGGAAGAAAATCTAGAAGTTAAAATCATAGTTATATTGGCAGTTTAACAGAATTCGTGTCTTTGACAGATATTCTTCAAGATCAAGTTAATCCGTCAGAGATCGATGACCTGTTCCGTTGTATCATAATCGATAACCTACATGCCATAGCGATGACCTGTGTTTCTTCCGGATAATACAATGGATATGCCAAAAGGAGCTGAACTATCTTATGTGTCCCTTTACAACAGTATTATTCCCATTGAAGAGGTTTACATAATCAACGAGGTGATATTGTCAATGCCTACGATATGATGGCACTACGGATTAATTCTGATATTCGAACTGGTTTTGTCAAACACAAAATGGATCATTACTTCAGCAGAAGTAGCTTTCAAAGATGAAACCAAAATATACAAAATTATTCAGGATTATTCAGGATGGGGTAAATTTAAAAAATAAAGCAGTACATTTAATAAATGTAGCAGTTCAAAACATGAAATAATTCAATTCTTTTAAACACGCAATTAATATAATTTCGCAAAACTGAATTCACTTCAATCAAAAAAATTGTGTTGTTTATGTTTATCAATTTTTAAACATGCACATTTAATTAAAAGTATTCCTATGCATTTTTTCAATCTTTTGTGAACATGTACACAGTATAATAATCACGGAATATTTTTTTATTATATTTATAAAGTCTAATACATAAATTTTATCCTTTAAAATGTGTTTAATATATAAATTCTATTGAAAACTTTTTCCAATTTTTTGCTTTTTTTAATATTGTTTTTAATTTATTTCTTCGTGTGTCCCTAAATTTTAAAACTAATTTACTTCCTTTTGTGTTTGTTCATATTAAAAATTAATTTGTTACTGTTATTGAATAAAAGTTTTAATAACTGTAATTTTTCAACTATTTCTCAGGTAACATGGCTTGGAGCTGATATTTCGTTTCCATACATTTTATTCAAATATAATATTTTACAAAAATATCCTATGCCATTTCTGAAAAAGCTCGTCATTATCGGTGGACTATTTTTAAAGAAAATATAAGAAGCTATCGCAAAAATGCCACATACCCAAATATTAAATATTGTTACGGTAAGAATCAAATTATTAAGTCAGCTGAGAGATTATTTGGTAATCAAAATACTGTGATATTTAAAAAAATATCGGACAAGTATCATAAATACCAAATAATGCTATAAAATCAAAAATATTTTAGATTTGTTTTTACAAAAGTATTCTAACAAAAATAAAATATTATTACGTCAAACATCTTTCTTTCTAAAAAATTGTTAATTATCTGAAAGTATTTCCCGAGGCTTGACTGATGCCGGATTGTGTGTAAGCCAAGCAAAAAATAGTAAGCTAGGTTCTTGCGGCTTTGTGACCAAGGGATTAAAAATAAAAATAGTGGATGAACAAACTGGGCAAGCTTTAGGATCTAACAAGACTGGTGAACTTTGTATAACATCGGAATTTATAATGAATGGTTATTACAAAAATCCAGAAGAAACTAAAAATGTCATCGATTCAAATGGTTAGTGTTGCAATAATAAAATAACATCTACTATTATAACGATATCTTTTAATATTTAATCTATAAAGATTATTTTTTATTTTACACGATCGCGTTTTACTGTAATAAAAATTGAAGTAAAGTAAAAATTGAAAATATTTTTTACAATTATTCTTATATTTACAAGTCTTTACTCTCTCTCTTCTTTCTCTCTAAAAGAATATATTTTTCTTTGTTATAATGAGATGACCAAAAAAAAAATATTAAAGAAAATAATTTTATACATATGTATAAATCTAAAATAAATCTGAATAAAACATATCTTATTTACGCACATAAGTTGGCTGCATATAAAAGACATAATGGACGACGAGGAAGGAGAAATTTATTTCGTTAGTAGGCTTTCGGATTTTATTAACTACAGAAGCATTAAGTTGTCATCCGCGGAAATAGAAAGTATTCTTGAAATTCATCCTTCAGTTCTCAAGGCCGCAGTGGTTTCAGTACCACATGAAACGGATATAGAACAGCAATGGCATTTATTCAAAAAGTAATCGGAAAAGAGGTAAATTACAATTGCATTTATTTTAAAAAATTAAGTTTCTTTTAGAAAATATATAAAAATCTTTCCAAAAAGGTTTCTTAAAAATAATTATATATAATAAAAACATAAAAAACATTGCTATTTATGATTAAAACCCTTCATCTTTTATTTTATTAAGTCTGTTAGTTTGTCATACCATGCGTGTATGAACCCAAATATAGTAATAAGTATTTTAATTTCGAGAAAGTGTAGAAAGATCAAGAAAATATTGATTTATTTTTCAGGTAACAGAGAAAGAATTGCATGATCTAGTAGCTAACAATTTACCAAACTATTGTAAGCTTAGGAGGAATCAAATTTGTGGACAAACTTCTACGTCTCACTACTGGGAAAATTGATAAAAAACAATTAAAACTATTAATAAAAAGTTACGCCAATTAAATTTAAAAAATATTATACATTTCTCACAAGTCAAGACATCAAGTAGATATAGTATAATATAAATTATCTTTGAAGTAATGATAACATTTGCAAAAGAAATATTACTATCGAAATATATCAATTAAAACGCTACAGATTTCTTTCTCCCACCTGCTAAAAAATTTCCGGCAATATCAGATTAAATTAGATTAGATTATTTTTGACTCATTTAATAAAAGTATTGATAATATTAAATATATACAAATATGGAACAATTAAAATTAAAAAAGCCAAAGATTAAATTGAAAGTCTAAATTTGATTATGTTTTTTTATGCTTCAATATTGGAGAAATTCAAAAGATATTTTAAAACAATCGAGCAATACATTTGGTCTACATATAGGATTTAATAAATTAAGTTCCTTTATAAGAGCACAAAAGAATAAATTATTTTCATTATTGCATTCTAGTCTTTGTCTACAAAATTAATTGTCAGAATTATGATGCGTCTTATATGCTAAACGAAACGGTTATTACAAACGTGTATTAATAAACATCATAATCATATAAACAAGAACATCATACAATAATAGTCACTTAGTGATCACAGAATTGAGCATAATCATGAGTTTGATTGGAACAAATAAAAAATTTAAATGAAAAACAAATATTCAATAAAAAATTAATGTCTGAAGCTATTCATATCAAACAACAAAAAATATATTCAACTGTGTCGGCTCTTATTGGCATTATTTTGTCCTTTACTGATATCAATATGGGTTTATGTACGACGTAATGAAATATATAAATTACATATAATAACAAATGAATAAAAAACGTTAAGACAGAGAAGAGAGAGAGAGAGAGAGATTCTCTCTCCGTTTAATAATATTTTTTGTGAATTTATACAATTGAACCGGAAATTGTACAAAAAATAATTAGGCACGAAGATCCGCCTTGACACGTTTTTCATTCACTTATGTATAACATTTCATTGATTGATTTTCGCTTAATTGTACATATAATGAATTATATACACTATAAGTGAAGCAGATTAATAATATTTGCATATTATGTTATGAAATGTATAAAATATATTAATTTTTCATTATATCGTCATTAATTAGTAAGTTCATTATAAACAAATATTCATAATGATTTTGCTTATACTGAGTATTATGACTGATTAAATTATTTCAAAATTTTGAAAATGTATTTCGACATATAAACTGTTAAAATTTGCATTGATAAATAATATATAAATCATTCTATAATCGTCCATTTTATTTGAAAATGAACAGAACATACCTCTGTTCCAAATAATAAAAAAATATTGTAAAAGTAATAAATAATTAGAAATTATTTAAGTACATTTTCAAATAAAGGGTGTTTTTTTAAGCCCGATAGAACTTGAAATTGTAAAAAATAAAAAAAAATTAAATTAAATAGCCGCGGTGGCCATATGCCCGAAATCATTTTCAAATGTTAATGCCATGCATTGATCTTTCGACTAAAAAAAATTTTTTGATTATAATTTAATTTTTGTGTTAGTTTTTACAATTTTAAGTTCTATCGGGCTTAAAAAAATCTATCGGGCTTAAAAAAACACCCTTTATTATTATCACCTTTAAGATTTTCTTCCTTTCAGAAAAAAAATGCTTCATTAATTGCCACTTATTATATAATTTTTCTTTAAAACAATTGCGTTAAATGTTGTATCTCTCTTCTCGAACTTGTGTTTTAGCTTTTAATTCCAAGTTTCTGATGTGATGCGCCAATTAATTAATTGATAATTGATCTAAACTGATAATTGATACATCTGTCAGATAAAATTTTCGCTTGTAAATATGTGTACATATATCATCATATCTTAATAGAAATACAATGATATAGATGCGCGTGAAAATTCATTTATTCATATCTTCCTTTAGAGAAGTTCCCTATATTAAAACAGTTGACCAAAAAAAATCAATATTTAACAAAATAAGATTGATCTCTGCCATTGAGCTCTTAAAAATCGCACAACAATCACACTTAACTACTCGAATCATAATTGGATTCGAATGTGTGGCGCTCAGTTCTAGAAATTGTACGAGTTGTTCAGAGATATATATTAGGTGTTGGAATTAATTCGTAGCGTTTTACAAGTGATGGGAAGTACTTTCATTAATGTATTTTTTAATGCTCATGTGAAATAAATAACATTCTTTCATTAAAAAACGCTACGAATTAATTCCAACACCTAATAATAAAATCTATTTTTACTTAAAAAATATTCAATTCATTTTCAAGAGTGCTATGGACGCCTCAGTGCAATAAAAAAGTCGCGTTCCTAATTCCTTCTCTCTCGGATGTCACATACTTCTCGTACATGAGTGGGAGAGATAATGTAACATAATAAAAAGCCTGATATCTCCGATTTGATTCATATATAGATTACGAATGTGATTCGACTATTAAAGTAAGTCAAAAAGAACAAAAATTATTAAAGAATTTATAAAGATGTGTGAACGAATGACAGCAATTGATAACAGCAAGGTAAGAAGATATTAAAAAAAATATTTAGTTCGTTCATAAAAAATCAGGGTTGGTAAAAACTAATGTTTTTTTTTAAGAATAAAATGTATTGTTTTTTCTTAAATATGTTTTTAATGCTTCAAATATTCTTTAAACAATATTATAAAAAAAAACATATTTAAAACATATTAAAAACATCAATTAAGCATGTTTTAAATTGTTTAAAACATGTTTAAAACAGTTTTTTACCAACCTTGTAAAAAATATACTTTTTGCTGCATTTATTAAGATTTTATAATTAAAAATTGCTAATACTTTTCAATTTTTGCATTTTTTTTTAAATTCTGTTTAACTGTGTTGCGTGGATTAATATATTATTGTATTAGGTGTTGGAATTAATTCGTAGCGTTTTACAAGTGATGGGAAGTACTTTCATTAATGTATTTTTTAATGCTCATGTGAAATAAATAACATTCTTTCATTAAAAAACGCTACGAATTAATTCCAACACCTAATAAGTAATATAATTTTATATCAAAAACTCCAGAAACTCCATTATCACGATGCTATTCGTGAATTCAGAATAGAAGACAATATTCTAACAGGAAAAGAAATACCAATAAATAGAGAACCTGTTAATATATCCGAAGTGCTACTTAAAACGTTGAAGAGCAAACCAAACTGCATCGGCCAGGTATTTTAACAATAATTTCCACTAAATCTATTAATGTAAAACAATTGTATCGCTAATTTCTAGAGTGTATAAAACTTTGCGTAAACAAGGATTTAAACATGCAGTTTAAAACCTTTTGCTCTATAGGTGGATGCACTTTCTGGTGAACAGGACACTTACGCCGATATGAGTGAACGCAGCATTAAATGCGCCCTTTGGTTACAGAAGCAAGGCGTTAAGCCTGGCGATATAATTGGTCTTTGCTGTGATAATGACATGAACGCAATCATAATTATGTTGGGCACTATGTACATAGGTGCTATATCTAATCCTTGGGACAACGAGTTATCTCCAAGTATGTATTTCCTATATATATATTCTATTTCATTGTAGGTATAATCGTGCTATATAAAATCATATGTAAGAATAAGTTAGGAAAAAGTTAAAGATTTTCAAGCAGTCGATGCGATTATTATTAATAATACACTTAACACTTGATTATATTTGCATAGTTAAAACATTTATAGTTATCCCAAAAAATGATTATAAATTATAATTAAATTATGTTAATTGCAATTACTTTTTCTCTCAGTGAAATGTATGCTTTGTATGATCAATGTAATAAATTTAATTTAATAATTTAATACTGAATTAATTGTTCGTTCAAGATTTATGAGCTATACAAGTAAACCTTACACACATTATTCATCCATTTAATTCTATTCATTTACATTTGTTTAGTGACAGCACGATATTTTCTTTCGTTAACATCACCAAAAATAGTTTTTGCGATGCCGTCATTGGTTCCGATTTTAGAAGAAGCAATGAAAGAGTTGCAAATGAATATGAAAATAGTAGTTTCCCATAAATTAAATGGATACACATCCGTGGAGGATATCTTGAGTGATCACGAGATTAACGAGATCATTGAATTTAAATGTGCCAAGATCAGCAGCCCCGACGATGTTGCTCTCCTCTCTCTCTCATCAGGTACTACGGGCATGCCAAAGGCTACCGAGATATCGCACTCATCTTTATATAATTGCTTACTTCCCGAAAAAGTCACGGAATTAGAAGGTCATACTGGTCTGTGGACACACACATTGCGTTGGCACTACGGGGTCCAATTAGCATTTCATGCCATCTTAGCGTATTCGACAAAAATTCTTGCACCCTGTAGCATAATACTTAATGACGACGATGAAGCAATATGTCGATTTATCGAAAAATATCGAGTAAGTTCTATCTAATGATTCCGCAATCTGTTATAAAACTAACTTTGCGAATAATAATTAAATGGAGATTAAGCTTGCACTTTAACTTTAAGGTAACATGGTTTTCCACCGAACCAGGCATGCTAATTCGATTTTATAAGAGCGATTTATTGGAGAAATATAAATTGCTGACTTTAAAAGAAGTAATGAGTACTGGTGCTAATTTAGGAAAGGAGCATCAAATAGCTTTGGCAAAGAAATTACCTCATGCTTTCATTACTACTGGTTATGGTATAAGTCAATTTGATTTAAAAGTATCATATGACATAAATACTTCATATCATGACACTAAATATTTCGTATCATTCTTCATTTCTCTTGGATTTATTACTATTATAGTAATATATCTTCGGAAATATTAATATCCACTTAATTGTATTAATATTATCTTCTATTATTTCAAAGCAACAATTAAAAATAAGTTTTAAAATGATCAAAAAATATTAATACTAAATTTTAATAAGTAAATAATACTTCTTTACTCAAATAATAAAAATAAAATAAAAATAAAGATATCAACAACAAATAATTATAAATTTATAATAAATAAATTTTTATAAATAAATTATTTATAAATCTAAATAAATTGACTTTTTACACTTATTTAAAATAATATTTAAGATAATATTTATAATAGCGTTTTCATGCGATGATTCTTGACGGTGTCATATTATATCATATTATATAGTTATTATAAATATCATTTTTAGGATCTACGGATGCAGGAGCTGATGTAACCGTTATGATCAAAGGTTGCAAACTAGGATCTATTGGTTTTGTCGTACCTAACGTTCGAATAAAAGTGACGGATGTAGAAACTGGGAAAACTTTGGGAGCTAATCAAAATGGAGAATTACGTTTGAAACTGCCTTGCATAATGAATGGTTATTATAAGAGACCTGAAGAGACTGAACGAGCTTTCGATTCTGAAGGTACGTAGTAAAAGAGGTGGATGGGTGGGACCATATCAGTCCTTATACGTCTGAACCTAGTCAAAGAGTCATCTAAATCTAAAGAGTTCTTCTATGTCTCCCGTTAAGTCAGTATGGATTGCGAAATTATCCTTATATATCCGGAATGCAGAGTTTGAACTTGTGACCCGTCAGTTACAAATCCGTCGCTCTCACATGGAGCTACATGATATTCTGATGATGTGTAATTAATCGGAATGTCACAAAATTGAGGAAATCATTTAGCAATTTTGACTCTAACAACAATATTGTAATGGAGAGCTATATGAATACAGAAATAAATATTATTGTATATATAAATAATAAATATTATAAATATTATTAATAATAATATTATAATAACACACTTATACAAGGAAAACATTAAGTTAAGAAAAAATGACTTTATTTTAATGTTAAGAATCAAAATAAGATGATTTAAATTTTTTTACCTTTGTGTGTTCTTTAGGTTAGATACACTAAAATTTTTTATATAATTACAAAATATGAAATGTATAAAAAAAAATGCAAATATTAAAATTTGAAAATATTTATGAATATAAAAATGTTGAAGACAGCAGATTTGCAAATAAAAGAAATAATAATAATGCGCAGTTAAAATGACTTCGTGAAAACGCTTTTTTAAATACAGATAAAAATATAAATTATTAAACCTTAAACAAAACATTTCAGGTTGGTTACTTAGTGGCGACATAGGATATTATGATGATGACGGAAATGTTTTCCTCATCGATAGAATATCTCAATTTATCATCTTCCATGGTATTAATATTTCTACCGCAGAAATCGAGAACGTTTTGAAGACACATCCTGCGGTATCTCAAGTAGCGGTAATAGGAATACCACATGAAATTGCGGGTCAGCATCCAAAAGCTGTCGTTTCTCGAATGCCACATAAAACGGTAAAAATCGTAAAACGGTCATATCTATTCCATACAGTGAACATGAAAAGAACGATTATCATATTTAAAATTCATATTCATATAATTTCATTGTAATCGTAAAAAAATGTTTCAATTATAGGTAACGGAAGAGGAGCTCCATGATTTGGTAGCGACAAATCTACCAGAATATTGTAAACTTCGCGGTGGAGTTACATTCCTCGATAAACTCCCACGCACAGCTACAGGCAAAATTGCGAAGAAGCAACTGCGAAATATGTTTGTGAATTAAAATACTACTGCACATATACAAATTACACACAATAGTAAATTGTTACATCATTTAAAAAAAATATTTAGATTGCTTAATAATAACAATATTGATTAGAAAGATAGAAATTTTCATAAAGATATGTTAAATAAACAAAAATGTACAAGTTTTTCTTATATTTTGATAACATATAAAATTATCTAATTTTTCTTAAATAAAAATTAAAAAATTAAAAAACTCAATATAATGTAAATTATATTATCACAAAATAAATAAAAATATCATTACACGTAAAAATATAAAATTAAAAGTGTTCTACTATAATAAAAATTAAAGTCGAAAATTAACAACTATCGAAAAATCTTCAGACGTTCGAAAAATGCATTCTGCTAGATGCAATAGACGATGAAAGATTTTATCCACGGACGATTACTTCTGACTTATACATTACTGACATATCCCCGATTTTACAAAGTGCCTCGTTTATATACAAATTTAATGTAATGCTCAATATTTGAATACGTTATTATTTTGTTGATACACTGAAGACAACGAAAATTATGGCCGAAATGTTTGTAACCGTCAATTATTGTTAATAATACGCACTACACACTACCATCCAGTGTCGGCTTACATTGGCTTGCATTTTTTCCTGATTTCGATTTATTTTTTTGAAGCTTTTTTTATTAAAGATATATATTATTAAATAATTTTGGCAAAAAAAAATATCTACCAGAATTTACAATACATAGAGAATTTTTCCTGTAGAAAAATCTCAATGAAAAATATTTCTAAAAATGTTTATTTAAGATCAGTAAAAACAGATAATAAAATATGTGATTTTCCTCTCTATATTTCAAATATTGTAAAATGCACTCCAAAGCACTTGGAATGTACTCTTTTCAGGTATTATTTCCTTCAAAAAAGATATCCCCTCTCCACGAGTTTTCATTAATAATCTTTCTACAAAAGGAATACATATATAGATAATATATCTTTATTTTCTGCACTCTTCTTATGATAAAACTCAGATAAGAAATGTATTTGTGCATTTTTTTCTTTTTACCCGTAAAATTTGTAGAAGCCTAATCTAAAACCCACTGTTTATATTGTTCCATGCAGTGGAAAGATAAAAATTAAGGCAAGAATCGGAGATGTTGATCAATTTTCTAACAGTGACAATTCAGCTGCCGTGGAAAGTACAACCAGTGATTACATATAATTATATATTATATATAGTACAGTGATATATTGCATAATCATTATATAATTTATAAAAATGTGTGAACGGAACATAGCAACTGATAAAAATGAGGTAATAATTTATATTTTCGTCTTGTATTTAAAAAAATCTTCTCAAAAAGTTAATTTAATTATGCATAATAAATTTTTTCTTTAAATTATTATTTCTTTTATTTTTTCTGTCTTCAACATTCATAACATAGGCTCTCTAAATCTGAATCAGTGGATAATCTCTAATATCAGTGCCAAATATGCTACTGCATAATTAGTAACTATCCATTCAGATTCAGATTTAGAGAGTACTTATATTCACAGATATTTTCAAATTTTAATGTTTACATTTTATTGTATATCATACATGTTATATATTGTAATTATATAAAAACTACAGTGCATCAAATTATCTAAACGAGTTATTATTATACTATTATAAATAAATATTAATATTTATTTATATCATTATTTTTAACAATAATTCATTAACGAAATTTTATCATAAAGGTAGAAGAATCAAAATTCAAGATCAGAATCAAAGACAACATCTTACTAGGTCCAGAATATCCAATACATAGAGAATCAGTCAATATAGCTGAAACGATTCTACAGAGCCTAAAAAGCAAACCTGATTGTATCGGCCAGGTATATTAAACAGTATTCACTGTATAACTCCATATTTTTCAATTGCATTAATTTTTCGTTACAAATGATTAATATATCAATTTAGATAGACGCTATTACGGATAAACAAACTACTTATGCCGAAATGAGTGAACGCAGTATTAAATGTGCACTTTGGTTAAAAAAGCAGGGTGTGAAATCAGGCGATATAATTAGCGTTTGCACCGATAATAATTTAGACGCAATTATAGCATTGTTGGGCATCATGTATTTAAATGGCAAATGCAACACATGGGATCATAAACTCTCCTTAAGTGTGTAATCTAATATATTAATGCTACTTCTATTACCATCATATGCTATGCAATATAAAAATATGTATAATTATTAACTGTATTTGTTTATTCAGACAATAGTTCTTTGTATTAAGTGGGTTTTTTGTATTCTTTGATAATTTGTTTTTAAGACAGTCAATAAATATAATCGTAAAATAAATCAATCACAAAGTTCAAAATTGTAAGTATAAAAATAATGATCTTGACATAAGAAAAAAAATACCGGTTAAAAACTTAAATATAGTACTATTTTAAAACTTAAATTTCGAAATTTATATTTTAGACAATTATTGGTTAAAAGCATAAAATTTATAAAAAATAAATAAGAAAAACAGATATAATAAAACTTTTAATATTATTCAATCATTTAATCATTTATTCATATTTCAGTGACGGCACGAAACTTTCTCTCAATGATGTCACCAATAATAATTTTTACGATTCCATTATCAGCCGCGAATTTAACAGAAGCAGCAAAGGAGTTAAAAATGAATGTAAAAATAGTGGTTTTTGGCAAGCTAGATGGATATGAATCAATAGACGATATTTTGAAGGGTCATGATAATCACGAAATTTTCGAATTCAAATGTACTCCGATCAGTAACCCGGACGAAGTTAGTATTATTGTTCTTACTTCAGGTACTACGGGTATACCAAAATGTACTGAACTCTCGCATTCTTCTCTACACAATTGTTTACTTCCTGTAAATATTGCCGAAATGAAAGGTCACGTTTGCATGTTTACACCGACAATACGTTGGCAATACGGCATTGCACTTGCATTTAAGATCATTTTAACATATTCAACCAGAATTATTGTACCAGACTATGCGATAGACGATAATACAAGTAATATGTACAACTTCATCGAGAAATATCGAGTAAGTAAGAAGAATTCCTAAACAAATTTCTGTCTAATTTAATATCTAATTTTAGAAATAGAAATAGAATTGAAGAAATGATTTTAATATTTAACTGTAACTTTTAGGTAACGTGGCTTGGTATTGATCCGTTCATTCTAATCGAAATGGTTAAAGCAAATATATTAGAGAAATATCGATTGACAACATTAAAGGTTATTGCTACTGCTGGTTCTAATTTCCCAAGACAATATCAAGAAACATTGATTAAAAAATTACCAAAAGTTTTAATTATGAACACTTATGGTAAGTTACTAAATTTAATTTAAAAAATTACGAAACAATCCTTTTTCCCCTCGAATCAGTTAATTTTTTAATTAGTCACATTAAAGTCTATGTAACTGGTTTTCTAGAAGTGTCTATTACGGATATAACATTTATGTTTTTTAATTAACTACGACATTAATTAATTAAATGTTAGAAATTAATTATTTATATTTAAAACTGATAAGTAAATAATACATTAAATACTTGTCTCCATTATCTTGTTAATATTATGAATGCATTAATGTTTCGTGCCAGGATCTACCGATTCAGGAGGTTCACTTTCCTGCCAAAACAAGGATAGTAAACCAGGATCTGTTGGTTTTCCTTTACCTAATGTTCAAATAAAGGTGACGGATACACAAACTGAAGAGGTCTTGGGGATTAATAAAGTTGGAGAACTACGTATTAAAGTTCCTTGTGTAATGAACGGTTACTACAAGAATCCCGAAGCTACCAAAAAAGCTTTCGATTCTGATGGTATGTCTTGAATGCTCGGTCAAAACTTTCAATTAGCAATACTAACATTTAGATAACTAAGAACTGTAATAAAAGAATAATAAAAATAAGAACAAAACAAGACCCTCAATATAAAAATAGTAAATATGTGTGACCTCAAGACAAATAGGAGTCCACGAATAAAATAACGTGTTATAACAATAAAATAGCATGTTATAACAATAGAAAAGCAAATGTTAGAATACAATTAATTGTTAATTATACCAAAATCTAATCGTAATCGCATTACATATTTCGGCTGCAAGTTCGAGCCCTCCTCAGTACAAAACACAATAGAAATACACTATAAGAAATATACAATGTGTAAAACGAAGCATAACTATAAAAAATCGTACTATCATATCGGTGTGAAATCCGTGATGGGTGAAATACTTGAATCAGAAGAAACAAAAATTGCTCGCCAATTGGTTGGAAGACTGATTAAAAAACTTTTTTTGTTGTGCTGTTGGAAAAAGAAAGGGAAAAGAAAAATTCAATGAAGGATAAAAATTCTTCACTCTCTTCTTCCCCCCCCCCCCCCCCCACA
>NW_011627046.1:2878024-2909595 GCF_000204515.1 Acromyrmex echinatior | reverse complement strand
GGAAAAAAAAAAATTAAAGAAAGAAAAAAATTTTTTCCCCTCCTCTCCCCCCCCCCCCCCCACTCTCATTTTATCATGAACATAACTAAGAAACATAATTAAGAAATTATATGCAAAGCAAGCAATATCAACTCCCTTTGGTCAAAGACTCACCACAATCCAGGTGTCGATGATAAATATCCATGTAAATGTCGTCAGCAATAGTCAAAGAATATCCATAAGTCACAAAATAAATTAAAGAAACTCCATACATGATATAAAAAAGAAAGAAAATGGTTATGTAATGGTTATCTCCACTGATATGAAGACAAAATCATATGTCTAAGCTCTACGACGGATCAAACGATATTTACATACTGACTTTTTGTGGTTGCGTTTTACACATCGTATTTCTTATAGTGTAGTTCTATTGTACTGTACATTTGAGAAGGGCTCGAAAAGCAATCGAAACATGTAATGCGATTACGATTAGATTTTTTTATATTAACAGTTAATTATATTCTAATATTCGCTTTTCTATTTTTATTGTTATAACATCAAAAGAATAATAAATGATCAAAATGCACAATATTTCAGGTTGGTTACGCTCTGGCGATTTAGGATTTTATGACGATGACGGAGAACTCTTCATCACCAACAGAATATCGGATTTCATTCTTTTCAGAGCAATCAATGTCTTGCCCACTGAAATTGAAGCTGTTTTACAGACTCATCCTGCGATACTCCAAGTGGCGGTAATAGGAATGCCTCATGAAATCGATGAGCAGCATCCAATGGCTATTGTCTCAATCATACCAGGTAAAACGGTAGGTATCACTCATTTTCAATATATTTATATTATTTATATTAAATATAAAGCCAATAAAACAATAACTGCTTTTAAAATTTACATGAAATTTACGCAGCACATATTGTATTATTTATCAAATGTTTCATTTTCAGGTAACAGAGCAAGAGCTAATCAGTTTAGTGGAAACGAATCTGCCGGATCACTACAGAATTCGGGCTGGTGTCAAATTCGTAGATAAATTACCGCGTACAGCTACCGGCAAAATCGCGAAGAGACAGTTGCAAAGTATGTTCATGAATTAAATTATACAATGCGTATTAAAAGTTCCGGAATGGCTAATTAGAAAATAGCTCAGAAAATATTGGTTTATTGAAAAAGTGTTTCATACAAAAGTTGTAGGGCAACAAATGCATCAAACGGCAATACTTATTTGATCTTGAACGCAAGTATAGAGAAATTCTCAAAGTCAACTTTAAAATTTTTAATGGAAACTCTTACTTTTTCTTCAATAGTACAAGATTATATTTGTCGATCTGTTATATTATTGCTGATGTTTATCATTAATATCAAAAATTTCCGTTGTTTATTTGCCAGAAACGTAAAATTGGGGAATTGTTATAGATTATCTTATCATTATCTTATCATTACCTACTTATAATATCATTATCTACTTCTTGATTATAAAAGCAGATAAATAAATTCACATAATTTCAGAACGTGTTAAATAAATTAATAAAAATTTTTTTCAATAAAATCTACAATTTTTTATGAACAAAAAAATATCTATTATTTTACGTCTGCTTAGTTGGCCCCTGAGATCAATAATGATCATTATACACACCTCGTAAAGGGATGTACTTGTCGTTTAAATAAGTTCCTTTCCTTTTGTCTGTCCTATAAATCTCCCTCTCTGTCTTATTTTTCTTTCGACCTCTTCTCATTTCGTTTATTCGTTCCTTCCATTCTCCTCCACAGCATAACTCGACGGATTATCCATATTATTCAATGGGATTAATACTATGATATATTTTCATGAGATTATGCTTTTTATCACATCTTTTGTTTGGTTTATTCGGACAAAGTTACGATATTCGACAATTTTAATATATCAAGAATATTACTTATATATATTTCTAGAGGGGATATCTTAATACGTCATATCGCGAGCATTGTTATTAAGGTCAAATTCAATCAAGATCAATGAACAATTACAGCCGATATATAATATTGGTAACGTCAAATGATCTAACATATTGTACATTGTTTATTGTATTGTTAAAACATATTTCCTTTCTCCAATTATCTCGAGAATCTAAATGGGGCATCTTATAAGCGAATATAAAAATGCATCAGAGCAACAATACTTTCTCGATTAAACGCCGTGCATGTTTTTGCATTTTTCTAAAGGAAAGAGTTACTTCCCGCTAATGCCAGCTCTCCAGTGGTATGCATATTTATTATTCGAAAGCCGAGAAATGGAGATTCACCTTCTTTCAAATTTCAGCGTTTCTCTCGTCCGATACCTATACACGATGTATCTCTTTTCGTCTAATTTTTAACAATATTGGAGATTCAATAGTGAACCTTTCAGAATGCAACAATTTTTTATGAAAATATTAGCTTGAGTCGCAATGAGTTTTGATGATGGATCGGATATAACTCGCTCGAACGAAGCTAGCGCGATGGATTTTTAATCCGAATGTTTCTTTTACAAATACGCGTACTTGTGGAAGGCAATATCTTTCATATCTTTTGATGAGCAAGAGGAAGAGCTCGTTCCTGAAGAATTGAATTATCGCTCGTTTAATATAGTTTTTATCTGGCACACGCACTACGGATATCAAGACACGTTCTTGGGTCTGTGTTGAATTATCTTTTTCGATTAAATTCTTTTATGACGTTCTTATGCGGACGGGCGCACGTTGTAAGAACTGTGAGCTGAAGGCGCGAAGGTTTTACAGAACATAACGGAGACGTAATGGAAACAGCTGGCAGAAGCTTACAGCGATTTCCATAAAATCGAGCCATTAAGATCTTGTACAGCTGCAAGCCCGCAGAGAATAGTCGGGGCGAGGAATCAATATTTCAAAAAATAGAAAATGTAAGGTAATAACGCGTCAGTATCTCGATTTAATTTTGCGCATACAATATGTTTTTTTATCTATGAAAAATTTATTGTTATCCAATTGTGAGTTAATCAAAATTCCAATATACCAATAAAAATTGAATTGTAAAAAAGTCATGTATATCGCCTTGCTTTCCCTTTACTTTATAAAAAAAAATCAAGATCCGACGACAGTCTCACAGTCTATATCGGGGTGATTTTTTTCAAACGCTTCGATGTAAATTTTCGCGTGCATGTGCAATTACATAAACAGAACGAAAGAGACGGAGAAAAATAGGGGAAAAAAATGAAAAAGAGAGAGAAATAGACATTGGAACAGAGATGAAGCAATTGCATGCGCAAAATGTTTTTCAATAAATCTGCACACGTTAGCGTGTTCTCTTCATATCTTTGATTTATTCTCCCAAAGCACATTTTCGCTCTTTTATTGATACGCAAACGAATCAAACGCAAGTTTCAGTTCTTCTCTCTGTTTTTACTCTTGTACGAATAGCATATTTTGACGAAGCTACAAATGCAACGCGGAAAATGCGACAGAACAAACATTTGATATGACCAATAGAACATTTTTCTAATATTTTGGAATTGTTTCTTATGTTTCTGAGAATCAGATGTCAGGACAAATTTTTGTTCTTCAAATATTATAAAAATAATAGAAAAATATAAGATATATCTATTTGTTTTGCCAAACATCATAAGATAGACTTAAAAGATTAATGTGTGTATACTCTCTTTAAATCTTTTCTATTCTAATAGATATATCCGTCAATAATTCGCATAAGTTAATGAAATGATGAACGAGAATAAAACCCAATAAACGCTTTATGTCATGCATGATTTCATAAAATTGCGTAATACTTTCGATATATGTCATAAAGACTTCGTTGTTCAATGTTTAATTTCCGGCTTTCCAATTGTTAAAGCACTCAAACTTCTTTCAACACTAGCTGCTTTCACGGTAAAGTCAAAAAAAGCTATCAGTGTATTCATAATAGAAGAGAAAAAAATATAAGTAGACGCGTTAATTAAAAGTATAACTTTATATTTTTGCCTATCATGGAGATACTACGAGCATGATGATAAAATGAAAATCTTCAAAGATAATAAAATGTTAAATGCACGCGGAATTTGTGATTGCAGAGCAATATATGTATATCTAGATAGTTTAAAGAAAATGGAATCTACGATTGTTAATATCAGTTTCTAATAATGCAAATTATTGGTATTTATTAAAATATCAGATATTATAAATATAAATATACGTAAATATAAAAGTATAAGTAGTGCAGTTCAATAATGCTTTTGATATAAAAACGATCTGTTTTGAATGCCAAAACTATAATTTAAAAAAAGACATCTCTCTAGTATATAATTTTTCATTATAATTTATAGAATTATAAAAGATTTTGTATTATTTATCAAAATATAAAATCGAACAAAAAATTGAAAAATAGATAAACATCGTACATATGCACATGTAAAATTGAATGTTACGAAATATTTTTATTGTTACGATTTTTAGAAAAGCCACAAGTCAATGAATCAAAATCAAACTTGGTTAACGGTTTCTCATTCGTGCCAAAATAGTTATTCTATCGAACTAAGGCAAGAACGTTTGTGGCATTAAATTGGATTATTCTTTTACCGAAATCTCTGGAGTCATAAACCTCTCGGAGATATCCATTTCCTATAATCCACGGGACCCAAAAAGCTAAGGCGACGTTATAAAAAATATGTAATCACACCAAGCTATATTTTCGGCCTATAAACGCTTTGATTCTCTACGTGACTGCCGTAAAGTCTTATTCGAGAACTATTTTTATCCGAGGTATACCATTTTTTCACATGAATTACACAGTTCAATTTTTATTTTCGCTATTAATTCATAGCAATAATATCAAGTAATACAACTTCATTAGAATTTTGATATGTTCATTATTAATTTTGATATGTCATTTCTGAAATGTTCTTACTTATAAATGCATTTTAATTAATAGATATATTAATTAACCATTATATTTTATCACATCGAATTTAATATTAAAATAGTCCATCATTCATTAATATCATTATATAATTTCAATATCATTATATAATAATTTAATAATAATTGTTGACTGATAAGATATCAAATCGTTTCATATAATCACTTTAAACGTAAACTAGATTATTATATATGTCGTAACAAATATCACAATTGCAAAGTTCTTAGTTTCAAAGTATACACGGGTCGCCAAGAAACTAAGCGTTTGCTGTTAAATATTCATATAGATTCCGTCTAAGACGCCATTATAATATAGTTTTAGCTAATTCGGCTCGTTATCGCTGGGAACCAGTTCGAAGTACCTAATTCTGGCTCAGAATACCAAGATGATTTCGGCGGCTCTTACAGCTAGCTTCAAAAACTGAGAGAGATCCCAGACGTTTATTTCAACGAATTGAAAAAAGCGCAATTTCAAACTTAAAATTTGACATTTGAAAAAAAACCAAATATGTGATCGCAAAATATTTTTTACAATCAAAATATTTTTTAAGTAAATAATTAATATCAATACTAATTATTCGTGTATGAAACATGTGTTTTACATTATATAATGAATATAAACAATTTGATCATGATTAGATTATTAGTATAAAAATTAAAGAGCTGTTTAAATATAAATTAATTTATGTACTGATGATAACGTGAAAATGTTTACATAATTCATTAAATTGTAAAATAAACTTGTCATATATCTACATTAGTGTCAGCTCGTGTTGGTATTAATTATTTATTTGATTTACACATATATTCGTTAAAGCCTTTCAGTATTAAAATATATCTTGTTATATTTAATTAATTCGTCTTGCTCTCATTCGACTCATATAAAATAAAGCTCAACGATGGTTGAAGTTACGGAAATATTTTTTGGCCTGATAATGTTACGGGTTTATATTTTCGATGAGATTCCCGTAATAATGTGGAAATATATTTTGGGGGCATCGTGAAATTACGAAGCAAGATTTCTGCTCATGATCATCCGGTATATGCGGATTTAATCTTATATTTGTGAACATATATGAAATTATCTTATCCTCATAATTAAAACCTTGTCCCAATTCTAGAATTTTCGATATTGTAAATAATACTGTAATACTTTTTTAAGGGTACAAATATAAGTTTAAAAGTATATTATCCCAAATTAATAAAAGTAAATATAAAAATTAAAATAATAACTCTTTAATATTTATCATTATTTGTGTGTGTGTATGCGTGCGTGTGCACGTGTTATGTTCTTTTCATTATATTATATCGCAATTACATTACAATCAATGTAATTTTTCTGTTAATTTTTCTTACTTACGTTTTTTTATTATTTATTATTATATGTATAATAATCAATTTTATTTGTTATTATACATCAAAGACAGTTAATTAATTAATTAATTACATATATTCAACGTTAATTGGGGTCTCAAATAAAATTTTAATATATTTCGTAGTTACAACCCCCGTGGAATAAAAATAATTTTTTCTGATTTATGGAAAGAAACTGTTTTCTAGTTATATATAATAATAGCAAGTATATAGATCTTATTTTACAAGAAAAAACGTATAATCATAATTTTATACGTAACGCTTTGACAAAAGCATTAAATTTGCGAGCACAATGTTTATTCGATTTATGCAAGTTTCATAAAGGATAGAATTTGTATGATTAATAATCTATATTGCAAACAGTCTGTTATTAACCATGCATCATTAATGAGTTACAAATAAAATTGGAATTTATGGAGCTTTGCTGAGAGCTCAGGATGAATGAAAAACACGTTTTGAAAAATACCATCTAACAAGAATCGTACGTATTATCGTATATAATGAAAACATTTAATTCAAAATTATATTCGCTATATTAAAGACAAAGAATGATCTACGTAAAGTTTCTCAAAGGACCGTGCTTCTACACGTGCGTTCTACATAACTGATGCATTTGAACTAATGAAACTGACTGAATGCAATTCCGGATTATGAATCCCTTTGCAACGTTAAGCCTCGACTATGATTAGGATCAAACTCTTGCGTTCTCAGTACTTTAAGGTACGTTTATATAGATCATAGCCAGACATGCCCAATGTTCCGTAACCTAGACATTCTCTGTTCAAAATTTAAAGCTGACGTTTCCATAATAAAAAACATATTAGAAATTCGTATTTCGATTTGTTAATTTACAATAAATATTTCAAAAATATTCGTTTGCATTTCACTCAAGAAAAATCAATTAGAGAACAAATTTTGTCATGTATTTTAATAAAAGAATGCAGAAGTCTCTAAAAATTTAGCTAAATGCAGTTCTGAAAATAATTTTGTTGTATCAAGAAATAATTATTACAGAATTAGGCACTGATGACAATATGTTGCAAAAAGTTTTAACATTTTAGTAATTATAAATGAGAGCGTTCTACATAATTATTTAGTGGTCCGAACAAAATTATTTTCAAATCTGTATCTAGTTAATTTTTAAATACTTTAGCAAAATCGTTCTTTCTCCATGTGTTATTTAAATTTACAAAATTTTACAAAATCAAATTTCAAAGAAGTAATAAACGTGCAAGATGTGAAAGAAATGTATAGCACAGCTTATATTGTATTAACATGATTCAATATCTATGGACAAGTATGTAAATGTCATGTTTCGACATAAGTGAAATCGATTCGATTCGATATTACGAAGCTTGGAAGGAAATGAGGCGCCACGAGTAGCACTGCCTATAACCAAGCTTGATCGATGACTGTATTACAATCTGGTCCCTTGGTATACGAGGCACTTGCGCGTCATAGATTGCCTAATCTCTCACTACGAATTCACGCTTCTCGTGACTAATGCCAACAGCCAATTCAGTTTCGTGGAATTGTGGCTAATTACGATTTTACGCGGCTAGATATATTACTATGCCACGCAGGTGGATTTCGTTAAGCAGACCAGACAAACGGAATATTAATCGGAAATACGTGCTTCCGTCCGACATCACAAGGTGCGCCTCGTGCTATCGCGGCCTCTACTAATAAATCTCATTTCCTCTCGGTACGAATTGGCGAATGCATCATCAAGTTTGCGGTTTTGAAGAAATATTTGAATGCAGAAATATACAGTGAATGATAATAAAATAAATTATAAGATAAATATGTCATTTATAAATTTATGGCATTCATTTTAAATTCAATGTCACAATATTTCATTTTTTTATCATTTTTTTCTTACAAAAAAATGTAATTACTCTTTTTAATTATTTTCTCTTAAAAAAATTAAAAGTTATTAATAAATGATAGACAAATTACATACTTTTATCAATATGAAAAAGAAATTTGATGCTATAACAAATATTTACAGTATATAACTGTTCATCGAAATATTAATTATATCAAGATACACTGCACGACAAATCTAACATAATTGAAACGGCTATAAATTCTATTTTATTTCGAACGTATTGCACCATACTTTAAAAGACTCTACAGCAGTTGTAACAGTAATATGCTTCTCCCAGTATTTTCTTCCTTGATTCCTGAATGTAACAAGGTAATGGACCCTCCCGTGAGACATGAGTGTCCTTGTCGAGGAGCGAAATTTATGATTGGATCGCACTCCCGAAGCAGCACGGGGTACATAGTGCGTGTTTATCCGTCGCGGACGCTGGTAAGTCTAATGGGGTGTAAAAGGGCCGAAGGTGTATATATGGCGAATGGACGAATGAGTCAACGAGCCGTGTACCGAAGGAGAAACAGGGCGAGAAAATGTGCCGGACCGAGCGAGGAAAAAGCGCTCGTGCACCAATCAAATAAATCACTCATACTACTACCTGGTCTTCCTCGCGGCTTTTTCTTCCCTACGCATTTTCAGCCGTGTGTCTCTTTCCACCTGCGCAATGTAAATTACGACGTAAACTTTGGTTTCACGAGAATTCTACCCAGTAGAACTGATTTTTCCTGTAATTGAGTTTATATTTTTCACGTATTTTAATTGCTTTGCTCTGTAATCAAAGTCGGTAAAAGAGTGAGTAGATATCTTTAGCATGCTCGAAGAAGTGTACAAGCGACGAACAAATTTTTGTTTTCTAAGTAAAAAGCAAAAAAATTTAAAACACACGATCTAATATAGATAAATCTAAAAAGTCGGTAAATTTTAATATTTCGCGATGATGTCTACAGCCTTTCGTAAGTACATTAACCGGAGATGCTGGGTTTTTATTTCGCTTCTTCGAGAAGGATACACGGATGTTACGTCAGGGGCAGCGGTCCTGGTGAAATTAATTACAGGCCGTTCCCTATACGGAACATGGAAATAAACTTACTCGATGTTGTTAACGGATTGTTTTGCGCAGCAAGGAATTGCTTAAAAAAAATCTTCCGCACACGAAAGTAATGGACTGGTTTCTACATTAAATTAAAAAACTATCGTTACAGAATTCCTAATTTGGTGTCTCAAATTAAATACGGTAAAAAAGATTTCTTACGAAACACAGCAAGCTATTTTACAGTTGTATAATCGAGATTTCTGATTTTAAAAAATTTATTAAATTGCATTTAAAATTTGAATTGCATTTAAACCTCGAAAGAAAACAATTATTGTTGCAATTCAAATCGTATTACAAAGATCAATTTCCATAAAAAAAATTCTGTGAAAAGCTTTTGTAGTGCTTTAATTGAATCTACATGGTCCAGTTAAAAAAAAGTCTGTTAATCGTTGATATACACAATTGAGTCATTCGCATCCTGCGCGTTTCTTTTCTTCAAAAAATCAGCAGCATCAAGTAATTATACATAGATAATTTTTTTAGATACACAATTTTACATTACTTTCTAAAGATGTTAAAACATATGTAAGAATCATTTAATAATTTTGTATATTTGTTAAAGTAATGAAAATTAATCTGGGACATAAATAATCTATCGCATTAAATAGTAAAGGGTCGGAAAATCATCGTGTATACTAAGAGTTAAGGATTATTAGATGTACTGGCCATCTCCAAAAAAAAGAAATACAAAAATTTTTCTAAGAATTTATTATGCAATGGCTTCCTTTTGTAAATTTCATTTTTTAATTAAGAGATAAATAAAAAAGAGAACTTTAGTTTTTGATTTATTTATATATTCTATATCAAACAAGTAATAAATTTTTTTATTAAATTTTATTATTCCCAAATATTTACAATATTATTGTTATTCGTAAAACCGTGTGTATGATATTTAAATATGAGTGCAATGTATTGAGTTAAAGTTCACAGATATCGTTAATAGTAAGCCCAAATAATTGCGGATCAGTTCCTTGCGAGAATATAAAGACTCAAGTTAGAACAGCTTTACGCATAATTGGTATAACTAGCGAGAAATGATTCATCAAAATGAATATCGAATCGACATCGATACGATGATTTCGAAATCAATTAAAATTAAATTAGACATCGATTCGACATTAATTGCTTACATTTATTGTTGAATGATTATCCACAATTACCATATTAGAATTCGATAACAATTGTTACCTAGTTATTGAATTAACCTCTTATTGTTACCTCAAATTTAAAATTTATTTGGTATGTAAGACTATGTCATTAATTATTTGTTTCTTTTAAATTGTTAATTGATAAAGATTTTGTGAGCCAAAACATATTAGGTATATTTACTTTCATTAGATTATGAAATGTATTTTAATCGTTTTAACATCTAATTTGCTCGTCTCTTGATCGCTTTAATTAAGTTATCATTGCTTTGCAAATTAAAGATCATTATTTTATTTTTGTTTATTAATTGACGATTATTTTTCGCTAAGTATCGTGAGACAAATTGATGTAGATAAGTAACTTACTCGGACGGTTTTACTGTTTTCTTGAAGGAGTATCGAAAGTTAGTGTGCGCAGCAATGCGGCGCCGCGAAAACAAGCGACAGCCATCAGTATAAGTTCGGACAACCCAATTATATGAAAATTATGTTGCGAAAATCAGTTTTCTCATAAGTCGATGTAACGGATAAAGTCGCCGGCACTTTCGGTTGATTTTACATGGCAAGGACATTACTCCGTTAACTAAAATCCCGTTAAAACATTGTCAAGCCAAGTAGAAACTCCCCAGAAGCGACGCTTTCATCAAAATCAGAGACACGTACGACATTTCAGAACAAGAAATACGACATGGTTTTCGGACTTTCATGCTTTCCAGCCACGAATAAACAGAATCGTAGAAAGAAGCTCGCGTTCATGAGCAATGAAATACATGGTCAGTTTAATGTCATTGTTTTTATAGTTGCAAACTTGAAAGCGTTTTAAACAACAAAGAAAGTGCATTTAAAATTATACAGACTTTAAATCTTAAGGTTTAGAAGTTATAATTTCATATCAAATGCAGATTATTTAGAGAGTTACAAAATACCTAGCTAAAAACAATAGTCGACTAAAAACACGTTAAAACAATGCTGATTCTTTCGGTTTTATTTGAATGAACAAGTTACAAAGACTTCTCGGATGCCTTTCGTAATTAAACACGGAAAATTGGAAAGGAGAATATGAGGACAAGTAATAAAGAAATTTTTGATAGAATCGATAAAAATAGTTCAGATAGTAACGTGCAAGGTTTCGGCGAGACCTTAAAAGCTGAAGAATTGATGATGGCTATGGCATAAAATGAGAACATGGAAGAGTCGAGAAATGCAGAGAAATGTCATTCTCATGACAGTAGATAAATTTTACGACGCATAGACTACGACCTCGTAAAAATGGTAGCAACATTAATTCGGCGGTGAAGCACTGAACGTTAAAACGTATTAACAGTCCGTATTAAGTCTGCTCGTGTATATCGCATTCGTATATATATATATATATATATATATACGAATATATATATGTATGTATGTATGCGTGCATCGTGTCGTCACGAAATTTTTCGATTTTAATTAAAGCTGAGAAGCAATAGTCGTATCTTGAACGAGAAATTATTCCGATGTGTATTTTTATCATATTACTTTCAATTATTTCAACATATATGCAATATCTTTGAATCTTTAACATAGAATAGTATGTTAAATGCTATTGAACTTATTAAAAAACATGTAAGTTTAGTATAATACGTAATATAATCATAAGTATATATTTTAAATTTAATAATAAAACACTAAGTAACAATAAGGCAATTTAAATAATTTTGGCATCATTGCTCCAATTAATATAATTTAAAATTTAAAAAGAAGCAACATTCGATACATACATTCATACTTTTAAAGAAATATTCATTATTTCTTTAACTAGTTCAATATTATAGCTATTACAAAATAGCAAGTATTAAGAGACTAATTAATTAATTTCATCATCAAAAATTGCAGTATCACATTTAATAGAAATATTAGATCTTTAAATAAACCACAGACAGTAACTACTACTTATTGCCTGTCTATTTCAACTATGAGGTAGTTTAGATGTGGAAACTAAATGGAAACTATCCGCGTAGACATTCGATATTGGCGGAAAGCCACGGGAGTCGATTAACGAACGAGACCTCATCGTTCCGAGTTACATAGGAAGCTATCAGGTGATCCCGTTTTCTAGAGTATTGTCGTTTATTATTAAGTGACATAATTTTCTGCCTTGAAAAACGTCCAAATACGATAAAGAAAAACGTATCACAAATAATAGTCTCTTTGATTTATAAATATATAAGTAGATATTAAATGCAGATTCCACGAATAAAAATTCTAGACTTTTGTATGGAAAAATGTACGATTGGACCTCCATGAAACTTGATAAAGTATAAAGTTATAGATAGAATACGTTATATATTTTTGCAACAAAGAGTACATATTATATCCGATATCATTTCCGAATGCATAAAATATGAATAAAATAACATTATAGACATCATATTATAATTTATATTAGCAAAAATATAATTTTGCATATTTAAAAAACTTCATATTTTTCTTAAAATATAAACCTTGTTCAATTTTCATGTATGTATTCTAATTCTAAAAATTATTAGAATAACAATTAATACAAAGTTAATTAATTTTAGTCAAATTAGAACTGCCGAATATGTATGTGTATACATAAAATTTATAATAAATCAGCTATCAGATCATTGTACAATATTTATCTATCTTATCTCAGGTGATATAAATAAAAAATGTCCTATATGTAATCATAAAAGAATTCATAAGTCAACAATCAGTATACTACTAATAATATTCATATGTACCACCCACTTTTCCTATTTATTAGTGTTCAATTTCAATTATCTTGTTTTCTTCAAATTAAGTAGATATTATAAAATAAAATAGGTGTAAAATAAATACATTAAAAATTTCATTTACTGTTCTTGCAACAATTATTTTTATCTCTTAAAGTTAATGTTAGTTAGCAATGGGAAAATTATTCTCAGATGTTCATAAAAACTTTAGCAACTTATTGTATAAACAGTACATGTCTGTGCCTAGTAAGTTTTAAATGACTTGTCCAAATGACATTTATTTCTGTTAATTAGTTTCATAATTTTTTCTCTACTTTAATTTTCTCTTGCTTTAGATTATAGGAATAATAGATTGCAAGATAACAGATTGGTATATTATCCATATGATCGTTTAGTTTTCAAAAGAATTTCCATCAAGATTGAACGTAAACGTAGCGAAATATATACATTGAACTGTCAATCAAAAAAAGAACAGAATGCGTTTTTCACTTGAAAGGTCAATTTTGTAAAAATGAATCATTCTTCTTTTATCATCTTGTCTGAAATTTATTAAATAAAGAATATGATACGTTTTATTGATAAGATTTAAAAGTTCGTTGCACAATAAAATTACAGTCAGATTAAATTACATCAATGATAAAGAAAAATTTGTAAAATAATATTGATCTTGACAGACATCAATTCATGGTACAGATATTATAACAATAATATCAAATGTAAATTCTTAATTTATCTGCATTGTAAATAATAGTAGAAATTCAAAGTTAAAACTCTTCTATGTATAAATTATCTTCTATGTATAAATCATTATACATAATATTTTAAAAATTTAATTACATATCTTCATTCAATGTTAATACTAATGTAACTACTGAACTTGCTTCTAAGTGCTTGAATTTTAAAGTTCTTCGCTAATTAAATTATTTACATGCAAACTTAATAGAAGATATATACTGTTTGTACAGGTCATTAATCTTTTTGAATATTGAAAAAGAAAGATGGAGAAGAACGAGGAGAAGAAAAAGGAGGAGAGATTTTGTCCAAACATCTCTCGGATAAAGCTGTTGTCTAGGAGAAAAGTGATCGTGGCAATCGATTTTCGGACGCTTCTCGTGATTCAAATTTCGACCTGACAATGAGGAAAAGTTATCGTTCGCGTATTGCATTAAGCGGTATTTACTCTCTGCACCGTGGCTATAAATTTCTGATGAGAAGCCAAGAGAATGAAGCCATAGTAATGAACCCATTACCTTGGCATTATCTTATATTTGTAAACATTCAAAGTTGTACTAAATTTAATATCGACCATAAGTGCATTTAAATCATACACAAAAATATCAGACGTCAACTATTTCATCCAAACGCATTCTCTTTCGTTCTCTATAAATACGATTTATTTCATCTGTTCATTTACTACATCATAGATGTCCAGTCAAATTCGGTATGAATTTTTTGCGTAAAGAAATATTTATATCCGATAAAAATATTATATATTCAATGTATTTAATTTTTAACATTGAAAGAATTAAGCTGCTAAACTGGAAGTATCAAATAGATGAAAAAATACATTAATTAATATTTTATTTATAATACCTATTGTTTCTCTCTTTTTCTCTTTACTATATTTTTTAACAAAAAGTTCTAATATAGCTCCCTTGTTACAAAATTTTAATTCAATCTCTAAGTTCTTAGACATAAATAAATGTAACACAACCATCAAGACTATCAATTCGCGTACAGTTTCCCAATCAAATCAATCTCTCGGAATACATGCAACCTGCGTTTGCATTGCCATACAATCGGAGATCTCTCTTGCGTTTGCTGGTCGTAACAATTACGTCTTTATTAACCACGGGGACCGGCAGAAA
The DNA here is from genome assembly GCF_000204515.1 of Acromyrmex echinatior. Next base: position 2,894,602 of record NW_011627046.1, on the reverse strand, counting down.
CGCTGGCCGCCAGCGGCTCTAATTAGCCTTACTACAGCGAATTACTGGCGTGCGGAATTTCGCCGCTAAAACGCGCCCAGGAAAACACGGAACGGCACTTTTCCGAGAGATCCCAAAACGCCTGCAGCGGTGATACGACTGAAATCGCGTTGCGCAGCAAAAAATTACCCCCCGACAATTCGTGGCAATCGTACTTCGTTCTCCTCCTCGTTCTTTTTGTCACGTCCGTGTGTTCATGATTATCTCCTGGCGTCTCCATATCGCAGTTGCTTTTTATGTAATAGCGCATAGATTAATGACGACAACTTTGTTGTCTGTTAATTACATTCTTTACTTTTTCCAAAATTATTGAATATGGATCGACGTATAATGAAGATATAATGATAACTTTATTGAATAAATATTTCAGAAGTAAAATTGCATTTTAGTATTAATTTTGAAAATTAAAATTGTTTTTCACGATAAATATTCGATTAATCAATAAAATATTAATTGTGTTTTTAATGTGTAAATCATATAATGCAAATCAAAATTACATGTTAAAAATAGCATCTTATTTCAATATTAATGGGACATTAATCTAATTTTCAATATTTAAAAATTAATTTCCTTGTAAATAACTTATTCAACACAAATTAAAAGTAATGCAACGTCAATTTTACAATTTTGCACTCAATACAAATGTAAAATAACACATGGTGTTACATAACAGTTACATCATTGAGTAAAATAATGTTATGTTAATTTTAGTTAGTGTCAACTAAGTATTTAATTTCATTAGCTCATTGATTTCTAAAAGAAAATTATGAAAGTTTTCACAACAAATATCAATTTAGATTTATCTTTTTTCATTCAATTATATAATAACAACATGTATAAGTGTATATGTCTGATAAAATGATTAAATTTATGAGCATATATAGAAATAATTTGATTTATGTAAAGCTTAAAAAAATTTCTTTAAAATTTTCATGAAAATGTCATAAATTTTAGAAAAATATAGAAACTGTTGTGTAAAATTGGTAATAGCAATATGCATCTTTCAACAGTTTGAAAGCTAGTATTATATGTATACCTTCTAAGGACATTATTAAGATACTCATTGATAAACGATGTAACTAAACTCACGTGTCGACTAGAATTATATCAGTTTCAATTAAATTAACATCATAAATAAAAATGAGACTCACCATAGAATACCTCATAGAATAAAACCTCATAGAATAAAACAGCATTTCGAAAAACTGTAAATACAAGAAAAGCTATTTAAGATGTATTACGTACATTTACGAGAAAATACCTAGTTATTATAATCTCAACACTTTCAGTAATTAGCAGGCATTTCTACAACCTTCTGTTATTATAATGCTTACAATTTCAGTACAGACGATGATAGTTCGTCATCACCGAAGAGAAAGACAAATTAAAACCGAATAAGCGATTTATTTATGCGATTTATTCATTATTATTTATTCATCTTTACTCAGCATTTATGAAATATTATTCGACTTCCGAGATTTTATTCGACATTTCGGTTATGGTGGAAAGTTCGCGAAAGATCTCGGAGCAACTTCATACTGTCAATGAAAAGACGGATTCGATCGAGCGACTTTACATCGATCGCGTACATTAATTAGCGCATAATGACGGTTACCTGTGATCTCATTTGATGTTCCTGAGACATTATTCGATGTTAGCAGCACTTATTCGCCCGAACGAATCGCTTGGACACGTAAAATCAACGGAAAACACGGAGCTATGACGTTCCACCTAATGACTGCCGCGGCGCGAAACTATTACAAGATGGCGAGCAATTGGCGGGAAACGAGATAGCTGGAGGCGGGAAGCGAACCTAAAGGCTGACATTGATAGTCAATGCTTATAGGTATTCAAGGTGATCTTCAGTACAATTTTGATATGTCATAAATCAATCACAGAGCTGTATTAGCGTCATAAGACATTTATTAATAGACTGTCTACAACAGTACTATCGTGTAGTAATGTCTGTATGAAATTGACCAATCATAGTCGATTATTCTCTTACACTCTCTAACATTTGACTGTGATTGGTCAATTTCTTACGGCTTACAACTTATTACACCATGGATACGTTTGTGAAGACGCTATTAACGCTATTTGCGTCATTCTATCTTCATCGTTCATTAAATCTAAAACAAAGATAGAATTATGTAAATAGCACTAATAACGTCTCTTCGAACGCATCCCATATTTTACTTCAATTGTAGACAGTTCTTAATTTACAACTTAAAATAAGAACGGATTAAACGGCCAATTAAAATGAGAATGTAAGGCAATAATCTTATGTGATCCTCTACTGTGATTGGCCGATTCGCTTCCTGCTTACGTTTTAAGATACAATCAACGATGCTGCAAATGTTTTAAAGCATTTTTTGCGATAGTCAATTTGTAAAATTCTTTCTTCTGATTGGTCAATCAAACACTTCAAAGCATTTATAACGAGATTTTGGCTGATATTCATGTCGGATTTTATATTTAAGATCGTCTTAAGTACAGTACTTGATGTATTACGTATCAATCATCGCATCTTAAAACATTATTTAAGATAATCTTGAAATGAGAACCGATTATGAATACCGGTCAGAGAATCATATCGACATCTTAAGACATTACTTAAGATGATCTTAAAATAAGAACGCATTGTAAATATCACTCTTTCATCAGCAGTCTTACGTTTTTCATGTTTCTGGCTTATGAATATCAACTTAGGAGACAGAGACAATAATTGTTCACTTGAACATGCAATTGTTGTCTCTGCTCTCTTAGATTGGTATTCATAAAGCCAGAAACACATAGACCCGCGGTTTTTCATTATCTGGTTAACTTGTGGAACTTTTGTAACTGTTGGAAGTTGCGTTAATTGGATTGTACTTTGAAATCTGGAGAAATGGTCCTATCTCAGATCTCAACAGACAATGGCTACGTTCAGCAGAAAAAGCAGTTGTAACTGTTGTAAAATTCTTTAATATGATTGATTTTGCTCTTACTTCCTCATTGGATCTAAATGTATAAACTGATTATATTCAAGAATTTTACAACAGTTGTAAAGCTGCTTTTTTTGCTCAATACAGTCAATAATAAAATGGTTGCAAAACCGTTCCAAATAGATCTATCTGATTCATGAGCATCAATATGAGCAATCAATCACAGCTTACGTGATCATAGTTGTCGCCTCTCTCCTATAGGCTCTCTAACTCTAGCGCGAGATACTCAATCGATTGTACATTGATGCTATGCCAAGGGCTCTACTCTTCGAGAATGATTAGCGTTCTGTATGTTCTGTACTTAATATAATACAGACTCACGTATGTACAGGATATAAGATATCTTTTGCTAAAACGTCTTATGTCTCGTTTTTAGACATGTGTTATGTCTGGGTTGAGGTGCAGAACGCTAATCGTTCTCTTAAAGAGTTCTTGCATCTTTTCCATGTCTTTAAAATGTTTTATAATTTTAGAATTGTGTTATCTGAGAATATTGTGCAGGTATACTATTTATAATTATTGTTTTTCCCATTGACGAATTATCATGTTAATAATTGCGGCTATTTAACTTTTCATCAATAAAATGAATTTAAACTCTTCCGTCAATAATAAGAAACTTTGAAAAATAGAGAAAATTTATTTTATTATTCCGGGTTATAAAAATCTAAAAAGGATCCTGATATACTTGACTAAACTTTAAAAATAAAAGAGAGATTAAATTAAGATATAATTGAGAAAAATCTGATATAACTTTCATGATTATTCACGATATTTAAGCAACGATATTTTTTGATATCGTTAATAAGAGCGTTTATGATGCAGATGGAAACACGTACATGCCTACCTAAAACGTTAGTGGCGGATCTAGACAGCACTTCCGGCAAACAACGGAGCAGCAACTTGGTATAAACGCGAAGCGACTTTGCAACAATACATTCGGCTTAATCGGGCACAACAGCGCGTTTCGCATAGGGACCTGTATATATCCAACAGTGAGCTTAACTGTACGTTCGTGAACGTCGAATATACTCTCAGTTCTCTCTCTTCCTTCCATATAAAATCGTGAAAGACGAGCCACTTTAATCCTTTGCAATCTTGCCACATAATAAATATGACATGATATAATTGAAAGATGTAGAAATCTTCCATTTGTCAAGACTTGTGGAATGAAAACGTTCCTCATATTTGCGGATTTGTATGAATTTCCTGGATTTCTTTAATAGAAATGAAAATATTTTCAATTCTTTCACATTAAGTTTCATTTTTTTCACATTAATTTTGAAAAATAAACAAGATAAGATGGCTATATAGACGCATGTTGAATAACAATTACGAGATCAAATGGAAATTCTGGCTCGATCCTTTAAGCTTTCTACATGATACAGGATCCACAATGATTCATTATCAAACAATAGAGTGGCGAATGGAAGAGAAAGCGATTTGAAGGGTGTGACGTACATTAGGGAGACACAACTCCTATTCGCGGGACTTCGATTACTAGATTTACCGAATGCTCTATTCTATGAGATTCTAATGTCTAGCTTTCAACTGGGTTACCCTATTCCCGTGAAATCCAATTCGATCATTGTTCAGTTACAGAACGCAGAAACAGTAGCAGTATGGTATATTCCCATGTTCTGGTACTCTAATTAGTATTGTTAGACTGCAAAAGAGTTTCAATAGGCTGATTTTCAGAAATATCTTAAAATTCGCTTTATTTAACTCTTCATCTGTAATCTGGTTCTTTCTTTACCACAATCAAACATTCTCAAATTAATCTTAATTTACTTTCATTTTGTTCAAATATTCATTTACATTAAACGTATTAGTTAAAAGCGGTAATAGAGATATTAAAAGATAATTTTTTTTTAAACTTGAAACAGCAAAACACTAGGCTACTGAACAAAAATGTTCAAATGGAGAAAGATATGTTTACAGAGAATGTTGAAAGATTAATATAATTTTTATTCGTAAATTAAAAAATTTTATTGAAAAATCTAGCTTTGCTAAGTCATTGCAGCTTTTTTATTAAAAATATCGAAAGCTTAGATACTTTTATTGTAATGCTTTCTAAGAGAATCGATTTTTGTTTGGCTATCAATATGTCCATTAATATAACCATATTTTCCAATCATTAAGCGATATTCATAGTTCGTTCTTATTTCAAAACTGTCTTAAGTAATATTTTAAGATGCTAATACGATCATTTGGACGATATTCATAAGGTCGCAGTATTCATAGTTGGACCTTGTATTTAAAACCTTGTATTAAAATTTGTTGCGACAGTCAATATGAAACATTGATTTCAAAATGCAAGCTTCAGATTGGCTTGCAGGCAACAAACTTGCGATCAGTTTGCAACTAATGTAGAACCGGTTTTAAACAGTCTTAAGTATAGTTTTAAGAAGTGTCACAAACCAATCAGAGGGTGTATTAACATCTTAAGACATTACTTAAGACAGTTTTGAAATAAGAACGGATTATGAATATCACCCTCTGATTGATTTGTGACATCTTAAGACCATACCTAAGACTTTCAAATACAAGAATCGACTATAAGTCTGTTTTTGAATTGCTGCATTTCCTAAATTGATACACACAGTGTAATAAGATGAAATGAAACAAACATATATTTAGGCTTGTTTTTTTAGCTGAACTTTTGCACTTCCTTTTCTCTTCAGGAGGAAAGAAGAAAAAGAAAGATGAACTGATGCAAAAAGTTCAGCCTAAAGAACAGACCTTTTGTTTCACTTCAACTTATTGCACCCGTTCAGAGTGCAGCAATAATAATCTTCGGTTGGCAGCGTCGGAAGTAAAAAACAGACATATGAATACCGGCCATTATTAAGCTAACCTTTCTTATTTTCACGCGCCCTTAACCAATCAGGGTGCACAATTCGGACTGACTCCTTTCTAGTTCGTTGCGAATTAATGGCGTGAATTGTTTATCGGTTGACCGACGCCGTCAGCCATTTTAGCAAATTCATTTCCGATCTTGTCGCGTCAAAGCCGTATCGTGAATCGTGAATGCCGAAAACATGAAAAAGCGAGGAAACATTCGGGATCATCTTCATTACAGTAAGCTGCCATTCGCTTTGAATTGAGAAGAGCAAGGAAACACATTTTGGTCGGATAGCCGATTTCGGTCGCAAGTGAAGTTGAATCGTGTCGGAATCGCGATGATCTCTTTCGGATTCGTTATCGAAAATATTATGTCGTCGCGTTGCGAACCGAAAAAAAAACCCAAACGCGGAAATTATGCGATCGGGAAATTCGCATCGTCACGAAGTTATACGACGTTTCCGGAACGAAGTATTTCGGGTAATAAGCCGAGTAAGATCGCCGGCAAGTATATCTTCGCTTTTGTGCAATGTCACTTCGAAGGGAATGTGGCAGAATATGGGATGTGGAAAACGACTACCGATAAAAATTTCCCGGTCTCGTTGGACATCGCTCCAAAATGAGAATAACTTCGTGGACATGGACGTGAACGTCAAACACGATCGACGAGAGACTCGTATGTTGCACGGCATCCCAGTTGCAATTGTCACGTCAACGATGAGTGTCAATTCCGAACAAAAATGGTTCAATTTAATGGAGTACGTAGCAAACATCAAGTCACATTGAAAAAAAATGTTATATCAGCAACGTTATTTCAATAGAAAATTATCTTGCTAACATAAAATTTTATTAAATCAAGAGAATGGAGTATATGTTTCATTTACCCTTAGTTTATACAATGATTTTCTGGTCTTTTATTACACATGATGTAAAAGAGTTATTCATGTCTCAAATTAATTTTCATCATTTTAACAAATATACAAAATTATTAAATGATGCTTACATATACCTCAACATCTTTAGAAAATATTTTTAAGATTTCGTATTTAAAAAAAAAATTGTAAAAATTTATAACTAATTTCTTAGTGTTCCTAGTTTTTTGAAAAAAAGACGTGCTATAGTCAAATAGCTCAATTGTGTATTAAAGGTTAATAGTTGTTACTGAACTAATAAAATTATTTTCAATTAGAATAATGCTAATCAGAATACTAATATAACATCATTTTTTTTCAGCGCATGTAATGTACTTCTTATCAGTATAATTTCCTATTTAACAATATAACTGTAATATATCACGTTTGTCACATTATTGTTGTATTGTAGAGAGGAAAATTAGGAGTATAACAGTTACGTATAACTTTGGTATTTGCTAGATACCAACGCTTTGCTTTAATTTGTTTACTGCCTTAATTTGTTTAGCGAACATTCGCAAGCATCAGTATTATCCGCTTTGTTGATTTATTGAGAATATCACAAGAAAAAGATATTTTTATAAAGTTATTAACGAACAAGCTAAGTTCTATTAAAACAAGCAATTTATTTTTCTATAGGAATCCAGCATTTCCTATGTAGAATAGCCTGAGATGGAATTGTACGAAAAATAACGGATTAAAATGAAAAATGCTCAATATGACGAAAATGATCAGATCCACAAATAATACTTATAATGGAAACTTTTAGGATTTCAAACGGTATGTATATAAAAACACCTGTTGCTCTTGCTGAATTAATAGTTGATTTTGAATCTGAATATTAAAGATGCATTGAAAAGCTGTGAGTGAAATAGTAATTATTTTTAATAATTGTTAGTCTTAATGATGCTAATCGGTTTCTTCAAAAGAATCTCTCTAATTTGGCATAATTTCAATTTAATATAGTGTTTAACGAGAGAGAAATTATAGGTCTTTATGGATTGTAAATTATTTATGTATCTCCATTAAAAAATTAAAGTATTAATATAAGTATATAGCAATATATTTAATAAATTGATTCGAAATATATAATTGCAATATTTGAAAGAATATAGGTATGGATTAACATCATGCAGTATTTACAGTGAATACAAGAAGTATTCATAGAGAGAGTGAGAGAGATTTTTTTATTAAAAAAGCCTTATTTATATGTGTAGAAAATAAACATAAATTAGTAATTTATTAATAATGAGTATGTTCTGACTTAATATAAACAAAAGAATTTTGTGAAAATAATCATGTTCATGATCTTAGGAGCTAAATTTCTAGATTATATAAATACTATTTATGCGTTCAAATAATTTCTTTATTTTCGCTTATTAAGATAATATATTTTAATTATTATGCATCTTTTTATATAAAATAATTGTAAGAAATTCATTTTATTTTTTCAATCTATTTATTTTTGTTAATAAAATAATTAATATTTATTTTCTAAAATTTATTTTCTAAGGTTTTTAAAAAAGAAATCTTTTCTGTATGAGTACTTTTTGCACTCACTTATAATTTTTACCATGTTGGTGTTGATATAAGCATGTATAAACACACATAGCATGATATTAAATTTACATACCCATATTTTTTAGAGTAAACACATAAATATAGTATTTCATTTTAATATTCACGTATAATTCTAAGAATTTCACTTTTGCTGTTATTTCATCTATCTTTTACTCATGCTTGAATTTCCTTTTTGCAAAGAAAAGAGTTATGAAGAAATAAAAGATAGAACCGCAACTATATATGAAGAGGAAAGATGAGGAGGAAGGAGGAGGCCGGAAGAGGCGAAATACCTTAAGCTTGCGCATCCACCCGCCGACGAGTGCGACTGCTTCATCCATATTCAGTGATCACTGAGGAAACGAGCGGAAAGAACGGATGCTTCGACAGCGAAGAGAGAGAGAGAGAGAGAGAGAGAGAGAGAAAAAGAGAGACGAACGTTACTCGTTTGCGATACCTTCCTCAAAGCGCGCCGTGTATATGATCTATATTCCATTCCGCAACCCATTCGGAATGCCGTCTGCGTTCTTTCTTTCTCTTTTTTCTTATTTTTTATCTGCTTCCACTCACCGAGCTGTCCTTCCCGATTTCCTTTAACGCGCGCGTTTCCGGCTAAAGATTTATTTTTTTCCGCTATCATCGCGCGACAAAGGCCATTTTCTTTCAATATGCGTGCTTAATTTGTTATCATTTTTCTCCATTCTATTGTTGTTTAAACAAGCAATTGAAGAGTTTATACTGCAATAATGCACCAATTCACAATGTAACTGAATTCTTATTCACTTGTTATTCTTTTCATATTATATTTCTATTCATGAAATTTGTAATAATCTTTCAGATACATAATATTGAATACAAATATTGAAAATATGAATTTTGTTATCAATATTAAATATATATTTTCATCACTTTAATTTTAAAGTTTATTTTCTCTGTTTTTAGATGTGAATTATCCCATTGTTGCTACAAGGTCTTCAATTGAGAAATAAAGATTGGTCGCGCAGCGAATATACGAAATATCTTTTTTGGAAAGATATTAAAACTACGCGTACATATAGAAAATCTGTACGTAATAGATATTCAGTGTTATATCAGGAGAAATATTGATGTCAATTTTTTAAATTCTTACATCAGAGTATCTTTGGAAGAAAACAATTTTACACTCGAGGTTGTTGCAGTAAGAAAACTCCGAGCCGGTCGGGAATTTATGGGCTATTATAGTTCAGATTTGTCTTCAGACGACAGAAATGGACATCCCAAGTATCCTCGAAATGAATGCGATCTATTTTCTATTCCGGTCTTCTTTTGGCGGAAAGTTTGTTCGTTATTCAACATCTTTATAGTACATGCACGTCTTGTTTTAATTGCTGCTATTAATTCCCTTTATCGTCATCGAAGATTTATTTCGCGATTATCCTCGAATTATAATAACAAGAGGAATACTGTATTAGACAATTCCGAGCATAATTATCTTATGGAACAACTCGATAGTTTGAAATTACAACGAGCAGGCCGGAGGCAAATATTTGCTTTTAAAGTATGCGTTCCTTATAATTCGATATAATTTCATTTCTGAAATATACGAAAGATTAATTTATCACGTTATACATTTATCGATTTTAAATATCCGTGCGGAATTTCTAATTTATAACATATTATGTTTCTGAATTTTTGTAATCAAAAGTAATGAATATCTGCATAATTTAATGTCCCTTTTGTATTTGAAAAATTGATTTCAAATCCGTCAAAGAGTATCATTAAAATACTTTTCAATAATGGTGAGACCTGCAGGAGTGCGCTGATAATACATGGATGAAAGAAAAATCTGCAACGTACGGAATGGGAAGGGGAAAGGGAAAACTTCGTCAAATGTAGAATCGACGAAGGGATATAGATAGATCGCGTCTGCTTTGAGGCTGTTCGCAACATCTCGGACGACTTTATTCGTTCTTCCGCGACTTAGAGGTATTTTCGTCTTTTCACGTTTGTCGTTTGATCACTGAATATGGATGAGAAGCCCTGAATGTGAAGCACTCGTATGCCAGCCATCGGCAAAAGGCAAATAAGTTCGAAGCGCGAATAACGCGCATGATTGTATCGATATTCACGTCGTCTTACGCAAAGCTCGTTATTTTCTAGAAGAAATGTAAAGACTGAAAAATGTCCAGGATATTAGGTGTTTCTCAACGTCTCATCGGCTAATGCTTTTTTGCAACTAATGTCGAGGTGATACACGTTTTAATATTTAACATTTAAAAGTTACTTTTTAGTAAAGTATTATAAATATATCGTTTATTTGTATATATGGTATATAAGCGAATTTTCAAAAATTAATCTTAACTCTTCCTTTGCAAGCTGTATCTTTTTGTCTAGAGTCCTTTTTTGTTGAAGTTTTTTTTTCACTCTTCTAAGTTTTCAGAAATATCTTTAGGTATTACATTACTAAATAGATTTTTAACTCAAATGTTAAAACTTTTCTATTAAAATTGGAGCAAAAATGAGAAAGAAATTTTAAAATAAAATTTTGCTTACATCAAAAAAGATCTAGATTGCAAATAGAGGATTGAATCATTGTACAAAGTTGTACAAAAAGAAAATTTGGGAAATGTATCGAGATTTTCAATTTAAATTAGCTATAAGAAATATTCGGGTTTATTCAAAATGTATATGTTTTTTTCAGACTCGAAGGGATGAAGCGCATAGTCATTATTCTATTCGTATTATGTGCACTGTGCTGCTTTAAGAGCGCGCGTGTTCTGTCTGGGTATATATTTAAATGCAGTCAGGTGTGACTTGCTTTGACCGGATTGAACACGACCACGTGAAAAGTTTGGCTCGAAGACGTACAATCGCTTTAGCGGCGGAAGAGCTGAAATAGCAATCTCCATGCATCGCCTCGGGAGGCTTCCGAGTCTACTCTCCAAAACTCGAAATCGGAGTGGCGGTGCCTCGAAAGCGATTGGACAGCGAAACTCCCCGATGGGCTTCGGCATGGCGTATAACCGCGGATTAACCCCGTAATGCATCTCATGCTTTAACTTTACATACTAACTCGCAATACAACGCATGTAAACTTGCTGCGGCTGTCCAGTCCGCGAGTGTTGACGACAGGTAAAGTCTATCGCGTGCGAATTTACATAATAGGTAAAGCGTGGCATATAGATACCAATGATACATTTTGATATCAGCTTCATAGAGAGAGTAATGTGGCAGCGAGCGTGTATCAATGACTCGACGCGTGTAAACTTGTTCTGATCTAACTATCCAGTTTCCACGTGACGGATGGAGAACATCACATACAAATTTACATAAACCGAGCATGGTTAATTCGATCAGTGGAAACTCCAGCATAAGCTTCGCAAGAACAAAATATCGACTTACGCCTACCGCTTCATTGATTGGTATTTCTATACTGTTCCCGTGTCCACTTGATGTATAACGGACCTAACGCGTGGTTGTATTGATTTGGGAACATTACAATATGACCTCAAGATAAATAATGTGATGCAAACAGCGCAGCAGTGAAGGCCTGTTGAAGCAAATTTCAATGTGCCTGATTGAAGCAAGTTCCGATAGTTCAAATTAATATCAGTGCTTTCGTGAATCAGAAATTCCAATAGCAATACTAAGCGTACAGAGCGGACCAATATGGACAAAAGCCTCAATAAATTTATTTAGTAATATAAAATAGAAAGAATTAATATTTAAATATTAGTACCAATATTTAATTAGTGCTATAAAAAGAGCTAAATGGGCAATACATATAACTATTTTTGAAGAATAAAAATCGCTATATGTGTATACATATATAAGTAAAGAGAAACGATATGCGAGGAATAAATATATTTCCGACAGAAACGAAAGAAAATAAATTCGTCGTTATGTATACTGCATTTATAAAAATTTTACTTTTGTTATTTATATTTCACATAGGAGAGTAAATTTATTGTACGATTGTTATGTACATTGTAGCAACTTGCATTATGACTGTACCATAGTTTTAATATAGCATCATGTTAGGACACATGAGATATCGTGCCGTAACGTTATATGACGCTATCATGTTTTCAAATATTTGTATACCTCGGAAGTTATTTCATAACGAAGATATGTATTTAGGGATACACTAAGGACCATATCTATAGTTCTCTCGTTTCTGTAGAGAAATTCAGTAGAAATTATCTATCTTGAGGTATGATACAACTAATAAATAGATCTTGAAAATCAAAAAAATAAAATTAAATTTTATAAATTTTATAATCTCATTTTAAAGCAATAGATCTGCGAGATAATATTTTTAGTCGTTTTTACGAGATAATATTTTTGTGTTGAATAATGTATTACAATTATATCGTAAATTGATATGTATTTACCAAGATACATTTTCTCTATATTTGATATAATTTTTTTTTATTGGAGATCCATTGCTTTAACAAAAAAATACTGACTCACCGATCCGGTGCGCAACAAGCGGAGTTATTTAATTATGTAGCTGCGATGATGCTGTAACACAAACATAAGATTCAGATTAAAATAATGTTCAAATCGATCAATTTTAAAAGAAAATTTTTACGCGTATCAAACTTCAATTTTTTAAAATCTTTTTCTTAAAAACGTTCAACTAGATATCTATCAATATATATAATTATTTATTTTCCGAAAAAGATTCATCAAGAATGAACTTTAATACAATTTTAAATTATTCTTTCTCTTATTATAATAATTATTTATAAATTTACGACATAAATGATTAAAATAAATGAACTGTTAATTTTTTATAGGTAAAAGATGATACTTACCCCAAGGTTGCTCTGCTGGCACCCGATGCCTCCTAGACCTCCTCCTCCTCTCAGGTAACTGTTTGGATTCCCAACTTCACAAGACACTCACAAAAAGAACTCGTGGAAAATATATTATAATCGCACGCGAATTAATTATCAATAAAAACAATTCACGCGACACTGCGTATTAATTATCGATAAAAATTTTTCGCACTCTACGTGTTTATAAAATTTATAATAACAATACTTGTACTTCGACCGATTAAACCATCTTTCGAATAAGGAATAAACGAATATATTTAGGATATACGGTGGGTACTAAACAAGAATTAAGCTCTATGCAGAAGAAAACAAAATTTATCATATAAAAACCGACATCTCTGATGTAAAAATTATGTCTAAAATTGTTTTAATCATACGGTTTTCTGCATATCATTAATCTGGAAAAGATAATAGATAAATTACATATGCAAAAATGCGAACATTAAGAAAATAATTATAGCCTATAGATATTTCGCAACGACAGTAATTTATTTTCTGTTGTACTTCGATTCTCGTTTTAAGTATATAAATCGCTGAAAATTTCGAAGGACATAGGCATTACATCCAACTGCTTTAACTATAAATCTGTAATTGTGAATTAATTAATTGTACACGGTTTTATAATATCAACTGATCGCGTTTTAATTTAAGAAATGGTAACGAGATTGCAGGATCGAAGCTTTCTCGTATCAGTAGCTTTCCGCTCGCACGTTTCTGCCCGAATGATTTTTCGGATTGTTTTAACGGTTGCGGGTATTACGCACAACAACACAATGACACGCGGACGCGGCATGATAGGGCGTGCTATACACATTACCAGTTACGATTCAAAACGATTATTTTTTGCAATTTTTAAGATATGAACTTCTTGCTTGTATCGTATTATCATAATTTTAAAATTCTGATAAAGTGGCCGTGTTCAAATCAGACGAAATAGCTAGTGTGCTATTTCGAGCAGTTAAATGTGATTGGATTTACAAGTAAGAATTATAATTAAAAATTAATTAATGCTAGCTAATATCCGGAAATGATAATAGATAAATTACATATTTGATATGCAAAAATGCGAACATTAAGAAAATAATTATTGCCCATAGACATATCGAAATAGTAATTTATTCCTGTTATATTTCGATTTTTGTTTTATGTATATAAATCGCGAAAAATTTCGAATGAACAGTTATTATATTCAACTTTTTTAACTATATATGAATCTGTAATCGTGAATATTAATTGGTTTTATAATTGCTAGTTGATCGCGTTTTAATTTAAGAAATGATTACGAGATGTACGATCAGAGCTTTCACGCGTCAATACCGTTCCACTCGCACGTCTCTACCCGAATGATCGCTTGGAGTCTTTGCAAAATACGCAGAACACAATGACGTGTGACCGCAGTATAGTGGGGCGTATTATACGTTACCGGTTACGATTCAAACGACAAACAATTATTTTTAAGATGAATATATATATAGATTTCTCTCTTGTATCCGCGAATCATGTTATCACAAATGAGTATCAAAAATTTGATAGTGTGTTCAAATCAGACGAAATAGCGAGTCTACTATTTCAAGCAATTAACGTGATTGGATTTACAAGTAAGAATTTTAATTAAAAATCAATTAATGCCAACTAAAATGTTCAATCGCTTGGCGAATAAGCTAACACGATTTAGCAGTGTTAAACCAGATAAAGTAATTATAGCCTTTGAACATTTTAATTAGCATTTATTGACTTAATTATAATTTTTACTTGTAAATCTAATCATCACAATCAACTGCTCGAAGTAGCAGACTCACTATTTCGTTCAAGTTGAACACACTTTATCAAAATTTTAATATCCATTTGTGATAATATGATTCGCGGATACAAGAGAGAAGTCCATATTCATCTTAAAAATCACAAAAAATAATCGTTTGTCGTTTGAATCGTAATATATATAGCACGCCCGATCCTACAATCTCGTTATCATTTCTAAAATTAAAACGCGATCAACCGATAATTGGAAAATCGTACAATTAAACTCGCAAGAACTCGCAATCATAATTTTTCAAAAAACTCGCACTCCGTCCAGATTATACTGTTTGCAAATGAAAAAATTTATACGCTTACACTTCCTAGACACTCGTCATGACATCCGATGCTTCTTTGCGCTCGTATGATATACTTGGAACGAATCAAAAGTCGCGAAAATCGCGGAAAATGTCATGCGTCTTACCGATATTGCGCCGCTCACTAAACCGGCGGTGTGACTCAAGTGCTACGGGGGTCACACATCCAAGCGCAGGGACTTGCGGCCGTAACAGTTTTTCGAAAAATCGCACTCTGTCCAGATCATACTTTTCGCGAAGCGTCCCGAATGGAGAAACATGAACGTTTATACTTCTTAGACACTCGTCATGGCACTCGCGACAGTAATCGCTTCTCGAAAAACTCGCACTCCGTCCAGATTACACTCTTTGCAAGTGAAAAAATTTGCACGCTTACACTTCCTAGACACTCGTCACGACACCCGATGCTTCTTTGCGTTCGTATGATATACTTGGAATGAATCAAAAGTCGCGAAAATCGCGGAAAATGTCGCGCATCTTACCGATACTGCGTCACTCACACAACTGAAGTACTGGTGGTGTGACTTAAACGCTCCGGGGGTCACAAATCCAAGCGCAGGGACTTGCGGCCGTAACTGTTTTTCGAAATATCGCTTTCCATCCAGATTATACTGTTCGCGAAGTGTCTCAAATGAAGAAACATGAACGCTTACACTTCCTAGACACTCGTCACGGCACTCGATGCTTTTTCGCATTCGTATGATATACTTTGCACAAATCAAAAATCGCGGAAAGTGTCGCGCATCTTACGCCGTATTACGCCGCCCACTCAACTGAAGTGTGGCGATGTGACGTCATTCGACCGCTGCGGGGTTCAAAAAGTACGGTCGCGAGTACAGTCCCTGCGCTTGAATTTGTGACCCCCGGAGCGGTCGAGTGATGTCACACTGCCACTAGTTCAGTTGAGTGTGCGGCGCAATACCGTTAAGAGGCGCGGCATTTTCCGTGATTTTCGCGACTTTTGATTCGTTCCAAGTATATCATACGAACGCAAAGAAGCATCAGGTGTCGTGACGAGTATCTAGGAAGTGTAAGCGTGTAAATTTTTTCACTTGTAAAGAGTATAATTTGGACGGGGTGCGAGTTTTTCGAGAAACGATTACCGTCGCGAGTGCCGTGATGAGTATTAGTTCAGTTGAGTGTGCGGCGCAATACCGTTAAGAGGCGCGACATTTTCCGCGATTTTCGCAACTTTTGATTTCAAGTATACATATATTATACGAACGCAAAGAAGCATCGAGTGTCGTGACGAGTGTCTAGGAAGTGTAAACGTGCAAATTTTTTCACTTGCAAACAGTATAATCTAGAA
>NW_011627046.1:2827663-2868935 GCF_000204515.1 Acromyrmex echinatior | reverse complement strand
TGCACTTGCAAAGAGTGTAATCTGGACGGAGTGCGAGTTTTTCGAGAAGCGATTACTGTCGCGAGTGCCGTGACGAGTGTCTAAGAAGTATAAACGTTCATGTTTCTCCATTCGGGATGCTTCGCGAACAGTATAATCTGGACGGAGCGCGATTTTTCGAAAAACCGGCATTTTCCGTGATTTTCGCGACTTTTGATTCGTTCCAAGTATATCATACGAACGCAAAGAAGCATCGGATGTCGTGACGAGTGTCTAGAAAGCGTAAGCGTGCAAATTTTTTCACTTGCAAAGAGTGTAATCTGGACGGAGTGCGAGTTTTTCGAGAAGCGATTACTGTCGCGAGTGCCGTGACGAGTGTCTAAGAAGTATAAACGTTCATGTTTCTCCATTCGGGATGCTTCGCGAACAGTATAATCTGGACGGAGCGCGATTGTTCGAAAAACCGTTACGGCCGCAAGTCCCTGCGCTTGGATTTGTGACCCCCGGAGCGCTTGAGTGACGTCACACCGGCAGACTTCAGTTGAGTGAGTGGCGCAGTACCGTTAAGACGCGCGACATTTTCCGCGATTTTCGCGACTTTTGATTTCAAGTATACATATATTATACGAACGCAAAGAAGCATCGAGTGTCGTGACGAGTGTCTAGGAAGTGTAAACGTGCAAATTTTTTCACTTGCAAACAGTATAATCTAGAGTGTAAGTTTTTTGAGAAACGATTATGGTTGTGAGTCCCTGCGAGTTTAATTGTACGGTTTTGCAATTATCGGTTGATCGCGTTTTAATTTTAGAAATGATAATGAGATTGTAGGATCGGAGCTTTCACGCATTAGTACTTTTCCACTCTCACGCCGAATGATCTAGAATGATTCGGAGTCCTTGCGAATTACGCAGAACACAATATGACGCGCGGCATGATGGGACGTGCTATACATTATGATTCAAACGACAAACGATTATTTTTTGTGATTTTTAAGATGAATATGGACTTCTCTCTTGTATCCGCAAATCATATTATCACTAATGGATATTAAAATTTTGATACAGTATGTTCACTCGAACGAAATAGCGAATCTACTACTTCGAACAGTTGAATGTGACGATTAGATTTACAAGTAAGAATTAAGTCAATAAATGCTAATTAAAATGTTCAATCAAAGTAAGCTATATTACTTTATCCGGTTTAAACACTGATAAATCGTGTTAGCTTATTCGCCGAGCGATTGAACATTTTAGTTGGCATTAATTGATTTTTAATTAAAATTCTTACTTGTAAATTCAATCACGTTAATTGCTTGAAATAGTAGACTCGCTATTTCGTCTAATTTGGACACACTATCAAATTTTTGATACTCATTTGTGATAATATGATTTGCGGATACAAGAGAGAAATCCATATTCATCTTAAAAATAATTGTTTGTCGTTTGAATCGTAACCGGTAACGTATAACACGCCCCACTATGCTGCGGTCACACGTCATTGTGTTCTGCGTATTTTGCAAAGACTCCAAGCGATCATTCGGGTAGAGACGTGTGAGTGGTATTGATGCGTGAAAGCTCTGATCGTACATCTCGTTATCATTTCTTAAATTAAAACGCGATCAACTGGCAATTATAAAACCGTACAATTAATATTCACGATTATAGAATCATATATAGTTAAAAAATTTTTCGCGATTTATATACGTAAAACAAAAATCGAAGTATAACAGGAATAAATTACTATTTCGATATATCTATAGGCAATAATTATTTTCTTAATGCTCTTAATGTTCTCTCTCTCTATTTTCTTAATTTTTGCATATCAAATATATAATTTATCAATTATCATTTTCGGATTAATGATACTGTAGAAAATGTCTGATTGAAGTAATTTTAAACAATTTTAGACAAAAGAAGAACGTTAAAAAGGACTCTTTTTCCAAAAAAGTGTAAGTAAAAGAATGTTTTTTGTAAATTTTGACTTTCTGAATATAATAAAATTATTAAAAAGTTTATGGCGTTTGAAAAATATCTCGAAAATTGAGCAAGAGCACTGAAATTTGAATAAATAGGCCATGTTCATGTTTCTTTTTTTAAATATATATCTCAAACGTTACGAACTTTTTAATAATTTTATCATATCCAGAAGATCAAAATCTACAAATAGCACTTTCTTTTATTATTACATCTTTTTTTCTGTAGCCTAAAAGATCGCTCCTTTTTTAATCTTTTTGATATTCAGTTACAATAAGACGCGAATGTGCAAAAAATTATACGCCACATCGTATAAGAAATAATCGCTTTCGTCATTTCTTGGTATTTGCCGGAATCGGTCTCGATGCGGGAATTATAAACAAAGTGTATACACTGCATAGCCAAGTGTATACACTATACAACGTTCAACGGTTTTGGGAGAGGTCATTTGCTAATAGCCTGTATTGTAACGTTAGCGCCCCTTCCCCCTCCATGTCGTTGCGTAGTGCGTACACAGTAGAGCCGTCTAAGGATCCTCGACCCAAAGATAGTTGTAATTGAGTCGTGAACCGTGTCGTAATCGTCAGTCAACGCACAACGTTTTACTTAACTTACGACTACGACTTACATTCCACTCGCAAGTTACGGTTATCTTTGTACTTAGCCCCTAAGGCCATCATTCGAACAGAAACGTGCGAGTGGAGAATTACTGGCGTGAAAAGCTCTGTGTCTCGCAACCTTTGTCGTTCCTTGAAATGCAATTTCGGGAACAGTTAACAATTATAAGATCGTGCGATTAATTAAATTCACGATTCAAAATTTATAGGCCGAAAAATATAATCTTTTCTCGTTTCACAAGACCGTCTTAATGTTTTAAGGCGCTAATAAACTCGTTGCGTATTCCCGTATTGTTGAAATTTTAATACAATAATACGTAAGTAGGGATTGTTAGTTAAAGATAATGATTAATATCGAATCTGTGAATAATCGAAAATGCCGTACAACAAAGTGTTGTGCAAGTATAATAAACTGCGTTTTCGCGAGTGTAGTGTTTTGTGCAGTCGGCAACTATGGAATCTGAGAAAAGGACGCCAGGAGGCATCGGGCGTCGGCGGAGCAACTATTGAGTAAGCAAAAATTCATTATTTCGTCTTATATTGTACTTGTAGATTTAATTGAGGAGCAGACTTTCAAAATGCGTTTTACAAAATTTAATTTTTTTTAATTAGAGTAACATAATATTCACTGTTGAAGACTTACATTATAAACTACTCTGAGATATTCAGGAAAGCATTTTTTCGTCGTTAATTTATATACCGAAAAAGCATAGATATTTCGAAGTGCATTATGTTTTTTTTTATTAACTAGAAACGAATAAAATGCATTTGTTGCAATTGTAAAATAATATTTGTAGCAATTGTTAAGCAATTCTGTTTATAATATTTCACATTCTACTGATTAACATTGTAAAGTGCATAGTTTTCTTGTGTGCATTGTTTCTTTCTTTCCTGTTTTTTGAAAAATTTTGAACATAACGCATTTTGAAAATCTGCTCCTAAATTGTTGATGATTGATTATATTATATTTGTATAAAATGATAATTTTTCGGAAATTTATTTTAAATATTGCTATAAATTGTCTATTTGTGTTTTACAGATCGACATAGTGCTGTAACTCCGCTGCTCCGCATCGTTTGGTGAGTCAGAATACTTTTTATTTTAATGAGATAATGGATTTGTGAAGAGGGAGGAATTACAGATCAATGTAACACTTCATAAATTCATTACTTTAAAATGGATGAGCTAGAACAAATTAATATTATTATTTAATCCTGAAATATGTAAAAGCAATTGATGTATGTTTATGCATACTATAATGGGATATACTATAATGAACTCATAAAATAGAGTTTATTATAATGATGCATCATTTATTGGAACATTACGTATACAATTCGGTATATCACAAACAGAATGATTACCAAATAATCGCATGAAATTGATACAAACATAATGCAGACAGTACAGAAAATACAGAAATGATGGGAAATATTTCAAGATTAAATATAATGTAAACCTCTCTATACAAAGAAAGATATATATACATTTAATTTTTTTTACATATATATATTATATATATATATATATATATATATATATATGTATGTGTGTCACAAGTACAAATTAAAACAATAGAAAATAGAAATATTTTCTAATTACATGGCATATTCTAATTTGTAGAATAAAAAAGTTGAATCTATTGATCTATTAATCTATTAATCAAATTATTAATTGATCTATTAATCAAACTAATTGATCTATTAATCAAATTATTAATTGTTTTTATTACTATAATGGACTAATTTTAATCTAGTCTATTATAGCATAATTATTCATAAATATTTATTAACATTTTATTAACGCTTTATTTGTCATTACTTGAAACAAAACAAAATAAAATAAAGGCAAAATAAATATTTCATCACGAAATATAATTTTTTAAATGTATATTATCTTAAAGTTGATTAATTACATGTCTTTTTGCAAATAAATTATGCTTTTCTTACCAATATACAATATCTGTTTTATTTTTTATTTATTTAATATACTGATATCGTATTTTATCGTATTATATTTAAAATAATGATTAATAATTGTAAATATGAAATGTAACTATAAAATATGCAAATATAAAATATGTGTTCTTGACAATATCAGGACAATAACGTAACAAAAATCTATTTATGCTTTTGCATAAATAGACGATACTAGGTTTCATAGTTGCAAACTCCTGGGGAACGCCGCGCATATAGTTATTAACGCAAATGTGATGCAAATGTATTTGTACTCGCTTCAATATAGATCTAATGGTATTAAAATCAGTAGAATCGATGAAATCGTTTGTTATAGATATACACACATAGTTTCCTTGATAACTTGTTAATCAGTAAAATCTATTATTTTGCATCAATTGAAATGCATTTCGTAATGCCATTGCATTTCTGTTTCAAAAATTATGCTAAAGGATGTGCATCGATAATATGATGTTCTTTTTTATCATTTTTAATCAGTGCAATGTCATGTAGTTGAAATAATAATTTTATATAAATCAGGTTTTACAAGTTTTATATAAAGGTGATGTTAAAAAATATTAAATTTTTAAAAACGTTGACACCTGCAGTAAAATATTGGGAAATTATATATTTTATTATTGTTAATTAATCGCGATAAATTTATAAAAATGATTAAATCATCAAATTATCCATCAAATTATGTAAGTAATTTGAATTATAAATTTCGAAAAATGTTGTCAAGGTTTACATTTGTAAATTGAGTTTTCTTAGAATTATTTCTTTGAAAAATAAATTAAAGATAGAGATAATATTAAATATTACATTTTCGTAAACAAGCTTCTTCAAACATGAATTATTTAATTTGCACTTTTGCCAGATGCAACAATTATCGATATTAAAAAAAGATTCGTTATTATGAAGTGATGATAAGCGAGAATAGACCGAAAGAGCCCGCGATGAGAGTGAGAGTAATACTTAACTTATAAATCTTTCACTAGGAATTATGCTTGAAGAGAATGCCTCATTATTAAGAAAATTGCATTATTAATACCATAACGTGAATAATAAACACTCAATTATTTTTTCGTGTTTCCTTCTAAGCATTTTGCATATTTATCGCAGATATCTGTGTTTGACCTCTGCAGAACTGCTTAAACTTGTTTAACACTTTAGTGTTGAGAATTATTAATTTGTGCATTCTGCGTCTATTCAGATAGAACGTAGTTACGGAAGCTTAAGGGAGGAGCAAACGGCTCAAGTGGGATTTGATGCCGTCGTTGTGTTACAACGGGAATAGGATGCGATTGTTAAGCAGTAATAATAATGTCGATCTTGTCTGCGATGAGAGCGATAATGAGTCCGTGTCGGGCTTGCGAAAACTGAAAGAGCGTCAATTAACAGAGAACAATTAAAGTGAAATGTAATCCAGCTAAAATGCCGACATCTAGTCAGGAAAATCTGGGTTGTCTGTATTAATAATAAGAATCGAAAATTGGGAACTTATTGTTAGCGCGACAGTTATAAGAATAATCGTTATAGAAATTTACTTTAATAAAATACACTAAAAAAAAATTTATTAAATGTTTGTTTGAATAATTCTAACAAAAATAATTACTTACAGTAAATAAACATTTATTTAAAATAAAAGAATTATGAATTTTAAATAAATACATGTTTACATTTGGTAAATATTTCTTTAGTACTATTCAAATTTAATAAAATTTAGTAAATTTTTCTTCAGTGTATGATTATTTGTTATTAATTGATATAAAAATATGTTGTATAGAATAATAATGAAACTAGAAGTTTATTCTTTTTAAATTAGCTTATCCATTTTGAAAAATAAAAAATGTAGGTAAGAAGCTTATTCTTTATTGCTTCATCGGAGTACACTATAAAAGAAGAGTACAACTTCCACTTTGTCGTAACCATTTGGGGATCATTTTATTTCTGCATTATCTTATATATTTTTCTTCATGGAAATTGAAAATTAATGACACTACACTGTTAAATCTATAATAGGTCTGTTTTTTTTATTGCTGCACTTTCCGAATTGATGCACACGGTACAAAAAGCTGAAGTGAAACATATATTTGTTTCACTTCAGCTTATTGCATCATGTGTACCTAATTACAAATTTAATATATCGTTACTATACAGTGTCAAATTTAATCTAATTTGAATTCTCTATTTTAAACTGTTTAACTCTATTGATTCAGTATGGAACAATGATATATTGAGTAGAAGCAGTAACAATTCAAATTAGATTAAATTTGACATTATATTATAGATTTAATAGTGTACACTCTGGAAAAATTAGTTGAAATAAAGAATAAAATTTTTATTTATATCACTGTCATGAAATTACTATCAATCATCTGAAAATTAATTCAGAGTTGTTAATAGATTAATATGGATTGAAGCAAATAAAATTTTATATCCTCCTTTCCTTCTAAGAACTTTTCATTAAATTACAAATATACGTCTATTTCATTTAAAAAATGAATGTACATTAATTCAGCTGTAAAGAACAGATCTCGTTCCAAAATGAAAAGACATATGAAATACAGTTATCGAATATCTATTCAATATATATTCTATTTAATATATATAATGTTATGAATGTTCATAATGCATTGAATGTTCACGCATATTCAATACACACAATATATTCTGAGAGCATTGCCGCGCGATGAAACGCGAGACCGGTTTTCGGTATTTCCCGATGCGTGGAGCAGTTGCCGGCGGCGATTAATTACATCGGTATCAGTTCCTATTACCAGGAACGGCTGGCGGGCGTCGATACTTTCCGATAAAACGCGGCTAAGGTTAATATCGTCCATGGATGCACTCAGCTCTCGGCCTGGGTGACACTGATAGCGAACGGAAGCGGAAAATCGATTCGTTCGCGGCCAATGTAACCCGCCGCCGTTTAAGGGATGCACGGCACGGAAAGTAATACGGCGGATTACTCTTCTCGTGAGCGTATCGACGTCCTAATGCAATTTGCAAGTCGATGCGAAAAACGCACCAGCAACGAGCTCCCATCTCTTTGTCGAGATCTCGGAAAATCAGCTTGCCCGCTTAATAAAATAGAATCAATCTGAATATTTCTTGCAATTCGATAAATGTCGCGGCAATACTTTTTATTTTATTTATGACGCTTCGAATTTGATCGTAGAGATTAAGAAGATTCGCATTTTACTGGAATTCTTCTGGCTACGGACTACTAACTCCCATTCGTCGACAATAAGATTCTAATTTACCGTAGTGGTGCGTTGGAATTTTAACCCTTCCTCACTCTTCGTTCTGCAATGTAATATTGCGGTTCATTCTTTCTGGAATGAACTCCAATACCAACATCTTTGTTGGTTGTATAATAAACCAGCTCGCGAGACGATTAATTTATTCGGGCGAAGAAATATTCTTTTATTTCGTTTTTGTTAGTATAAATGTACATTATTATTTAAAGTCATTCTTGGTTAATATACGTAAATGAAAGTTTTTGTTCTAAAATTCAAAAATATGTTCATATTTACTTAATATAAAAACTTAATATTCAACTTATGTATATTGTATATGAAGTTTTTCTAGTAATTTTTACTTTGCAATGTGATTTTTATGAATCTGATTTTATTATTAGATTAGCTATATTTAGCTAGGATTTAATAATTCCAAGTTTACAGCAATGCTAAAAAAAGTTTGAATTTTGTGATTGAGTATTTCATTATAATAGTTGGACAATTGTTCGCGACGGTCAATGTCAAACTGTTTTGGTTACAACACGAGTAGCTCGTTGAGGCCGAACTGTATCCCAGGATCGAACCGGTGGTACGCCACAGCACTTCCTTCTCGAGGTTCGCGGTTCTACGGGGAATTTCAGGTTCCTTCGCTCCGCTCCGCAGAGACCCTTGAAACGCCTCAAAGTGACCGTAGAGCGTTAGTCGAGAAGCCGGCTATATATTTTAGAGACTCAACTTTGCAGTCCAAATTACAGCAGCGTCAATTTAAAACGTGAATTTCGTATCAACTTTATGACTCTGTGATATCTGTGTCATAATTAATTTATGATATAATTAATTTACAATATAATATTCATGAAAAGAGAAGAATGTGTAATTATTGGAGTTATGTAACTTTGTGCTACAATAGAGGAAGACTGAGAGAAAAGTTTTTAATATTTTTGACTATTAATTATTTTGTACTATATAATTATGATAATTATTGTCATAATGTTAGTAATAAAAAAATATAGTTGGCACCGAAAATAACTATTATATAATTATAGTTATTATATAAAAATGACTGCATGATTCAACTATAATTTGTATCAAATATTGTATTTTGATGCTAACTATATTTTTTTTTATAGAACTATACATATAATTATTATTACTAATATTATAGCAGTAATATTATAATTATAGTATTATGTAATTATAATCACAACTACTAAAATTATTTTCCCCGATGTAAAATCACTTATTCTTTTAGGGAGCAATTTAAAAAGAGAAAGAATAATTTTTAATTATTTTTTTATTATATTTATCAATGAAATAACATTACGATTTAAATTACGTGAAAGACTCTGTTATATGTCGTTTATTTTTATAGTATAAAATTCGTGGTTAGATAAAGTACTCGCGACTTATTTAACACGTTAATAAAATATATTACAAATAATAAAATACGACGGTGTTAATTTGTTATAAAGTAAGCGCACGCGTCGGAATTTATCAGTGGGAAAGGAAAACAAAAGCTCTCTGCGGCGCGGCGCGAGCTAAAGCGAGAATGAAAGCCAAAGGAGACCTAAATATTCCGCGCGCCGACGAATATTTGTGGTTCGACGAAACTCTATCTGAATAACGCTCAACTCGATTCGAATGAACTTTTCGTGCGGAAGAAGCCCGTTGGTCGGTAGAACCGTCGTGCGCACCAGGAAGTAACTTTGTCCTCTCTTACGGAGAAGTGCCGAGGCAAAACTACTTACCGAGCGGAAGCAACTTGAGGCGATCGTTGTGTTTGAGAAATTCGCTCTTGTACGTACGTCTGTGATAATGTTTCGAGATTTCCGCCCACAAAGACTGTTACGAATTTCGAAGTAGAGTGCGATACGACGACGCCTTCCGATTGTGATTTTGTTCTTTAATCTCGGATGTATACTTCTCGTTGAGAAATTGTTTCTCATACAGTTGAATTTCCAATATATGTGTATAAAATCTAAAATTGACGACTTGATAATTATATAGCAATAAAATTAACTTGTAACAGGAACACATATTTTTTGGTGAAAGTTAAAAGAACATATAAGTCCTCGGGACTCGTAAAAATTTTTTTGTTATTAATTTTTGAAGCAGTTTAAAATTTTTAACTATATAAAAAATTGCAATGCATTTAAACTTATAAATATAATATAATAAATAATAGTATAATAAATATGAACAGAATAATCTATATAAATAGAATAAAATTGAAAAATAAGATTATAAAATCTAACATTCTGAATCATTACATTATTAAAAAAATGTCCTGGGTTCCAACACACCAGGACATCCACCATATGTCTCAGTTACAGGTTAATTATGCAATACATGCAGATATTGGCCAGTACTTTTTTTTTCAATTGCTGTAATGAGAATCGAAAACAAAGATTAGGAATCACGGAGGGACAATTAACGAGATAGAATTCTTATACACGGAAAGGGTGGAGTTGAGAACAATCTGGTATACGCGAACTTGTGGAGTTTAACAGATTGCTACGATGTTGCAAGTTGGATAACAACAACAGAATTTGCAGTACATTAATATGCAAGTGTGTATTACTGCAATTGTATTACTGCTGTAGGGAATTTATTGTAGAAAATTTATTGAATTTATCTGTACAAAAAATTAATCAACAAATATTATATGCAACACACGATATTGCGCGAACGTTATGCACATAATCATTATTGTTTAATTTAATGTGTATATATGAGCCTATAAAGTGATCACTATTGATGCACGGCTTACAAATAGGACGATTATTTAATCGTGTATAATCTGTAATTACTATTTTTTAATTTTTATATTTCAAAAACTACTGCTGGAAATGAAAAAATAGAATATTATTTATACATTATTTATTTATTTTTTCGAGAATTTTCTAGTTGATATTTTAATTTGCGAATATTGGGGCACCTTCTATATAATATATGATTTATACTATAGATACGTTATAAAAACAAAGTTATTATTTAGTAATTATATAAAAAATTGAATCTTTACATATAAAATTCACTGTAAATCCAAGTGTATATAGTAACTGCCTTCAGTAATATGTGCTTCCATATAAAATTCTGTGTAAAAGTAACATTATACTACATATTTAAATATGTAAATTCATTTATTATATAGTATAATATTGTCTTTGTAAGGAAAATTAAAAATTTATAATTATATAAAGACAGTTATTAGACATTCAGATATAAAGTGTTGTCAGAAAAGCGTGAGAACATCATTAACTTACAAAAAAAAAATGCAACAACTTTCATATTTTCATTATATTATATCATAATATGATAACGTCAATTTTTTAAGAAACATTGTAAGTAATATCGTTACGCTAAAGAAACATTCTCTAGAACATCATTCATGGTCATCATGTAAACGTTGTTTCCTGTCAAACTTTACGATAGTCAGCGGGATTGATCGATCGCGAAAAAGCAGCGAACCGACATCGATAAGGCCGGACACGTTTGTCACTCGAAGCCGCGATCGATTGGCCACGACGGCATCGACGACGACGAGCTGTTTGCGAAGGTTCGTCAAAAGTGGTACGACAAAAAAGAACGCGAGAACGCGACGAAAAACAACGGAAACGCATCAGTCGGAAGGAGAATCCGAAAAAACAACGCGCGAACATTGCGAACAGAACCATGAAAATCGAAGGACTGGGTCGACGAGCCGATTTCCCGAACGAAAATGAAAAAGGTGTCGGCTCGACGAAGTGATAGTAGTCGAGCAAACTGCAAACGCGTGGATACGCGGGGGTGTCGAGTTTGCCAGAGGATGCGATGAAAACTCGGACGAGCCAGACGATTAATCCCCTTTGTCATTTAAATCGGGTCCGATGCGTGTCACGCGGCCGTGGTCGCGTTGTCAATCGTTATTGGAACGGTTATCGATTTATTGCGACTCCCTCTTGTGTCGCAGACAGGGGATGCGAGGGTTGGTGTGGGAGGACTAAGGGGCGCAAGTAGTGGCACGTCGATGATAATTGAAATTCGAGTAGCGACGCTAACGGGATGTTTATGCAATAACACGGAACGATAGCTGAGTTTGAGGCGTTTCGGCTGCGCGAAGCACGTTGCAGGTTTAATATTGGATTCTCTCTTCTCGATAGGGAAACCTACCTTCTCTTTGGTGCACATCCTGTTCCTCTATTTTAATCGTCCATCATTTTCCTTTTGCACATTGTTCTCCCGTTAGATCTTAGAAGGCACGTAGCGATCTGAGCGTTTCTGAGGCACAAAAGAACTTGAAGATTATTTGATGAAATTATATTCATAACGATATATAGAATAAGGATAAATAAAAAATTACAATATTCGAATAAGTTCAAAAGAAATTTTTGAGTACTTTTAAATAATTAAAAAAAATTTTTTTCTAATATGAAAAAATAGCTTTTTTTTTATTTTAAAATTATTTTCCATACTCAAGCTGAAATAGATTTTTGAAGATCTTCATTTTGAAATTATTGAAAGGTTTAGTCTGCTTAATAATGTATTAATTTAAATATCTATAGGGTGATAAGAAAGTTTGATCACAAAGTTTTGCGTTTTATTAAATCATTACCCAAGTATGTAAAAATGACGATAAATAACGTTAGCTTGCTATCTGGATAGTAATATATTGTATATTAAAAAAACAAACTCTGGAGTGTTAGTTATATTAATCTTATTAAATACCAAAAATATTTTACATAAAAAAATGTTCATTGGTTTGTGAGGACCTATCTATTCTATTTATTGTCTCGGAGAATTTATCGTGAAAAAATGCGCAGACATTGTTGATGTATTCCTAAAATGCCTTAAAACTTATATCAAAGCTACAGATAATCATTTTGATTTAAGTTAATTTTTATTTGTGATATTTAATGTTTTATTGGTTTATTTATATTTTTTATATTTATATATATTTAACATTGAAGATATAACTCCAGAGTTTATCTTTTTTAAATATAGATTACTAATGATTTGATAGATAAAACTTTACGACTGAACTTTTTGTTATTCTATAGCAAGTGTTTTAAAATATTCAAAGTATAATGAAAATTGACGTTTAGTTCTTTATTATAAAACATTTAAGTAGTTTATCGGATTCTTGCATCTTTTAACACATGCAAATGATAAGTTAAAAATAAGAAGAAAAATCTAATTATCTATGTCAAGAAAACTTGATTTTTCTGATAAAAGTAATGCGATCGATATTACGTCGCCAGGACAATCGCAGGAATATACAATAACTATTTATAAAAATCCGATTAAGTTGCTATGGTTAGACGTTGTACCGGAAGTCGAGGGAATAATGCAAACCCGATTTCAGAACAGCAATCGAATGCTTGGTGGAACCAATCGACTTTTGAACTTTCCGGTTCAGGACTGAAACGCGTAGAGCTTCCAAGTTTCGTGCCGCGAAATCGATAGAGATTACAATAGGCTGTCTGACGTTGTTACATGAAAACTTTGCTCACGTTACTTGCTTTACCACTTCCGAGGACAAAATTTCGAAATTGTATAGCGAGACAATCTGTCCGATGCTAAATGACAAAACCTTTCGCGGTTCTTAAGTTTTTTCGCAGTAGCACAACCGAAATTAACAGAATTTTAAACAATATGTTGAAAGTTTTAATTGCGTTGATTTAAATTACGTATTTATACTGTATACTGTATATATGAAATATGTAATTTTGGAGGTACACACACACACACACACACACACACACACACACACACACACACACACACAATTATTCTTTGTAAATGAGCACACATTTAGCATTAATTTGTTAATTAAAGTTATCTCATTTATATCGTCATTAATATTTATGACTCTGTGATACGAAGAAATTATGAATCTCTCCATTTTCTTTAATCAAATAATAAAAATGGTACAGTTTATTAATTCTTAATTATAATCGTGATATTTATGATGTATTAATTATACTCGCAATAATGCTTTTCGTACACCAAGCTAGTATTCTATCAAATAATATCAGGAATTATTGTCGTATTTAAATTTGATATCTGTTTAGTTAAACCGCAATTAATTTTGTTCGAGGTATACATAATCGTTAAAATACAATACGTTGTAAAACTAATTGCAAATACTTGTTCATTGATTTTTAGCGAGCGTAGTAACCGGAATCGGACATTAGTAATCAGCGTTAATTAGAAACAAGCCGTTCCTCTCGTGAAACATGACGCGGCCGATTAAGCTCTTAAAATTTTGTAGCACCCGCGTGTCGGAAAATACCTTCCTATCTCGACATCCGTGCAGCAAGGTCCGCGATTTATGACTCGCAAGCTCCTACCCGCGTCCTATTTCTCTATCCTTCCTTTCTTATATCCTTCCGAAGTCTTCTTCGACCTTTTCTTTTCGCCCGCTGATGTCGTAAATAGCTCTTTTCTTACTCGCTTGCTAATGTAAGACAAAATTGGAAGATTATTTTCAATGGTTCTGTTGTAAACGTTGAAATATTTAATACAATAAGGTTGATGCACTTCCTCTTGACTGAAAATTCTTTGGCAAATTGTAGTTAAACTTTAGTTTTTTCCCCTATAGTTTTACTGTCAGTTTTTTGCAACTTTTAAGATTAAATAAAACCATATATTATCTCGACAAAGAAATTAATAAATTATCTAACAAAACAAAATTCTACTGCGGGATAATTATATGCAAAATGAAACGTACGAATATTAAATATATTTCGTATAATGCTAAACAAGATTTATAAGATCTTCTAATTTTAATGAGGCAATTCATTGAAGTATATGTATTAGGAATTTTTATACTAATCAAAAGGTAGTATAAAAGAAGGCTTATTACTACAGAGCCTTTTATATTACTTTTAATTTTATACTAATATTAACTGGATTGCATTTATGTACAGTTATTATCGCGAATAGCACAGCAAATTAATGATGCGTAGAAACTGTGTAATATACTTCGCAATGCCGCGGTTAAATTTCTTAGCAAGTAGGGAAACATCATGAGCAGAAAAACGTGCGTTCAGATAACATTTTTCGCGTAGCTGAAATTCCTTAAATACTTAGCGTAAGCTAAAATGAAGGCCTTTCAAACCTTGACCACTTTGGAACTAGGTCATGCTTGAGAGAACGTGTCTGAATAACGTCATTTAAAAACATGGTATGCGAACCGTAGCATTTATGACATGCATATTCCTGCATTATATATTCTATTTTAGCATTACATTTTCGACAATTAATATATTAATGTAAAATATAAACAACAGAATTTTACATGTGTTGACATGAAAATTACATTTCTATAAAAGTAAGTTTCTTTAAAAATAAAAGATAAAAAATAAATTTGGTAATTAAAAGATTGATTAAACAATGCATTTTTCAGGCATGACATACACGCACATTTGTGTTTATCGTTCATCTATTTCATTATTCAGGCAAATTTTATACAAAAATATGGCAACATTTTTTGTAAAGTTGCATGTTAAATCGTTTTTCGAATAAAATGGTTGATTAAAAATACCTGCGTAAATTCACTAGCGGTAAAACGGCTTTGAAAAATTGCAGTTGCGAAAAATCTGCATGTATTAGTCGCGAAACGAAAGTGGTCAAAGATTGAAATTAAATTTTACTCGACACAATGAGCGGCCTGCGATACATTCTCGCCAGAGAGCCATTAAACGATAAATCGCTTATTACCGGCAATTAATATCGCGAACAGCGGACATCCCGTTAATTCTCGTTTAAACAAGCGCCGTTTTGGTTGGAATTCATTCCGCGTAACAGCAAACTGCATTTTCCCCGGGCCATCTTGAGCTATGCTCGCGTTCATATCAGTTCGCGGATGCAGCTGCAATAGAAGCAGCAACAGCAGCAGCAGCAGCCGCCACTGCTGCCGCCGGAGATGGAGCTCGACAAAACTAATTTCTCTCGGAAGCCGACTCCTTTTGTGCACTTTTTAAAGTATTACTTCTCTTTTTCGAGTGAAATTAAAATCCTCGCATACCTCGTGGAGGGCGCGAGATAGATTCACCTATTTCCAGTGTTGCACATATAAACCAGGCTCAAAGAATGTATACACACCTTAGGCATGCAACCATTGCGACATATCATATGTTCTGGAAACAAGAGACGCAGAAACGAACGGGGAAAAAAGCGGGAGAAAAAAGCAATTTATTATAGAATATATCGCATTTATGAAAGACAATTACAATCGTGAGGAATTGTTATGTTACAAGTTGCTGTAAATGTCGCTTTAATTTATCTTCAGATTTCTG
Source organism: Acromyrmex echinatior (assembly GCF_000204515.1). The sequence continues at coordinate 2,852,887 of NW_011627046.1, read as the reverse complement.
ACATAAAGAGATGTTTGTTTACGAAATTATATTACGAGTATAAATTCTATAAACTATAAAGTATAGTGTGAATAAAGATAAAATTATTTTACTAAAATATTAAAGAACCAAGTAAAATTAAACGTTCTATCTTTCAATCTCTCGCTCGTCGCTCATTCTCGAGCATTCATCGCGATTTTTATTAAGATCCGGGGTTATCGGCAATAATTTTTTTCTGGCAAGCAAGTGAAAAATGTTTAATCTTTCCACATACTTAATACATTTTGAAAGTCGCGGGGAAAGATCAGAGTAAAGAGGGAGAGGCGACGAGGCCGCACGCAAGCTGGATACAGCACGAAGTCTGTTTTATAATGGCGTACGCCTTAAAGCCGATTTGTTGCACGCTCGTGGAGGTAGTCGCGCGAGATACGGCACGATTAAGGGTAAAAGTTTCCGTCGGGTTCGCCGCGCGGGAAGGATCTCGCGTGCACCGGATGAGCCCCGGTGCACTCTCGAAAGTGAATACCCGGGAATTACTGCCGGTTGAAGACGCGGCGCATTCTCTCTTCCTATCTCTTCTCTTCCTCCCTCTCGACTTTATCTGTCGGTTTATTTATGAAATATAAATTTCGCGTTTCGCACTGCGTACGTACGCGAGCGAGAAACCCAGGATGTGGCCGCGCCGCAGATATTTCGGGGATAATTCCCGCGGCGGATGTTTCCGAAGTTGTTGTGAGCTAACATTGGGGGATGAGAGTTGCTGCACCGGTATGATATCGCCTAACTCGACGCGTGGCATATTGCTTGAGTAATATTCATATGCTCAAATGCAATCGTGTGGATGACGCGATGCCGGCTGTGCTGTTTTAACGTACCTATACATATTTTATTCCTTCTTCTTTTCCCCTCGATTGACAATCACTGAGATTTTTAGTTTAATGCTCAGCATTATTTCAGCATCATTTCAGCGAGTTCAATTTTCGAGATAATCAATATGGTAAAACGTATGTTATGCATTTTCATTGTCACGTTTTATCGTTCAAGCATAAATATAATGCCTTTTCATGTACGCATATTTAACATCGAAATCTGAACTCACTCACAAATCATTTGGAGTTTAATGATATAAAAGTACAATTTCTATATTTTCTCATTCATACATTAAACGGGTTAATCCATAAAACGGTTTAATGCATATAAAATAAAATATTTTCTGCTTATTTGTAAAATATAAAACATCGTATAGCTTCATTATTGCGAATAATCAATACAAATAATCGATGTAAATTGTGATCGCAATTATATCTTTACGAGATTTGCTTTTCCCTGGGAAAACATGGGAAAACCACCAATCAGCGAGCTGGTTTGTTTCGCCCGTAATCAGTCGAATAAACAGATCCAATTACTGTCTTAATGCTAGCACGGTTTACATAGAAAGGGATAACGACTCGCACACCGGCACTCCGCATTAGAGATGATTAATCAATTATGGACATTTAAAACCGAAATCATCAAAATGCTAATTTTCGCAAGCTCGCGTACTATGCTACGAGTTCATTTGCTTAAATCAACCACATGAAAGTTCGACGTTGGTATTTGTAACATGCAATTAGACATAGCGGATTTACTTATTATAAATATATTATCTTCTGTTTGTGTTTTTTTTATACTTAAAAATGATTTATCTTAATCTAATTACATAGTTATATATTGTAAATAAAACAAAAGAACTAAAATTTATATTTTCATTTATCTACATAAATTTTATACTAGTGATTAAATTTTATGGCTATATAATAAACTTTCGGTTATGTTCCGCATACATATTTTTTATTTGAATTAAAGCAATTTATTAAATTGGAAATTACAAATTTTTTATGATCATGACACATAATAAAACGATTATATTTTATCAGAAGGATCGAAAAATTATATTCGCGATGTATTTTATGAATGATTCTAAAAATTAAATTTTCAAACTTTCTCAATTTTTTTCAAACTATGCTACTGTAATCATAAAATGTAATCTATTCTTTTTTTAATCAATATTTATTTTATTAAAATGTGTGAATTTTTTATCATGAACTGAATGTTAAATTACTAATTAAATTTTTATTTATTTATATGTCGAATTTAAAAAATTTTGATTTTTGTTTTTTTTTTAAATGTCTTGTGTTTTTAATCATAATTGATTTATTTTCGGTTTTAAAATAAATAAATTAATAAGATCTGCGAATATAATTTTGCGATGAAATCACGATAAATATCGGCATTGTCACCACTCATATCACGCTTCAAGTTGCAAAGTATTTCACAACAATTCCTCAGTAGTGAGACAAAAGGCTGAATCGTTTCTTTCTTTCGTTGTTATACATTATATAAAAATTAATCTACAAGACGAATATGACAATGATCGATCGATGACGCGAAGAAAGTCATGCTTCACTTTTCTAATTATCACTTGAGACCAGGCTTATAAACAAGTCGACCATAATTTCCGAACTTTTGAAGTTGCTTGATAACTTCTTATACTCAACCCTTCTCCGATCTGGTTTAGTCGATGCGGATCGACATGATATAATATCTCGGACGTTCCTTATCCTGATGGGGGGAAAGACGTGATCCCGTTGTTGGGCTGCTGAGGGCTGACCTGAAGCTCATTTAGCTCCTTCTGATTAAACCCGAGTCAGCACAATGTTTACGCTACCGGTGCACTCCTCGTTCCTTCCACTTCCGGCGTTCTCCATTATTCGCGAGATTACTCATTTTCCGAGCAATTTAACTCCTCAAAATTTACGTAAATGCGTTCGCGCGCGCTCACTTGCAAACTTCATTTTCATGATATTCACCGTAATACTCGATTTAATATACAGTGTACCTATCTGCTTTTGATTGCGACAACGAACTACACGTCATACTGTTTATGAGACAATTTGCCCCCTTGCTTTTTCTCTGCCTGCTCTAGAATTATTTATTTCTTGAAGAAGGAAAATCTTTCAATGCACGGATTTATCTCGGTTACGTGCCGTGCTATTTTCAGTTCTTTGCGAAATTTGCGACAGGTATTTTCCGGAATGAGGAAATAGTAATTTTCGTAGATGAAATTGAAGTGAGAAATTTTTCGTCCCGTGAAATAGAGAAATTGTGGCATTTTTTAAAACAAAGATACAGAGAAGTATTAATTATATTAATATTATATTAGGTGTTGGAATTAATTCGTAGCGTTTTACAAGTGATGGGAAGTACTTTCATTAATGTATTTTTTAATGCTCATGTGAAATAAATAACATTCTTTCATTAAAAAACGCTACGAATTAATTCCAACACCTAATAATATAAATTTTGGTTTAATCGTGCCTTACAAAATTGTAAACGATTTTTTTAAATTAATGATTTAAATTGTTAATTTAATTGTAAACGAAAAATTTGATAACAGAAATTCTTCTCTCTCTTAATAAAAGAGCTTTTTTGTATCAAGATCATTGATATTATTAAAAATTATATATATATCATTTAAGAGAATATTTATTAAGATATAAAACAAATATGATAGCATTCTATTTACGCTTCTTTTAAATGACTAAACTGATATTTTAAAAAGTGTATTTTTTTCTTATTTTTATTTTAGACATTTTAACATAATTAATAGAATTATTTATGATAAACGATTGAATAAGCGGAGAAAGCTGATATACTGATAGATAAAACTTTGGCGAGCTATAGAGTTTCTAAACTCTCTGTACGTAATCTCGTTGATTAAAAGGGAAAACTATCGTATTTCTCATTGAGTTCAAATGTTTGCTATTACTGTCCATAATTAGACTACGATTGGGTTATTGTGTCGCAAACAGTATTTATAGCATAATTAGAATATACACGATAAGCTAATGCATCTATTATAATACATGTATCTTTTTGACCTGAAATAAATCCCGCCACACATAGTTAATGAAATTAAATAGTTAAAATTAAAATTGTAATTTACAGACACATGTTACGCATTTTCAACATATAAAGATAAATAATTAATATAAAAATAAAACAAAAATGGTGAAAATGTTTTTCCGCTTACTTTGAAGTAATAAAATGCATTTAATTTTTTATCCGCTTTATGATAAAATTATATATATTGTGAAATTTTAAATTCTGTTTAAATTAAAATGCAGTTTCAAAATAGAAAATTGCAGCGCATTGTTTTTATTTTTCTTGTTTGTGGCAATTTGCATTTGAAATTTTGTTTTTGGCAGACTCTGATGGAATAAACGCGAGATTTCCGGTCGAGAGAGAACTGTCCGCGAGTGTGACGGATGAGGTGTCGGAATTTATCGAGAAGTAAACGCAGGAATGACGTAATTGAAGACTAGAATCGTTGAAAAGATCGACGAACCATCGTCGGTCTCGTCGATCTCATCGTCGTCGTCGTTGTTGTCATTCCTTTTTTTTCTGGCTGCATTTCGATTCAATTGAAACATTAACTAATTCACGACGTCGTGTTTTTCTGACGGCAACGTCGCCGATTTATGGATGACAGAAAGAAATAAAAACAAAAGATATTTTTAATCCGGAAATATTGCAATTTCTCAATCGTAATTAAAGCGTCAACTAATTCGACGTGATATTTAAAAAATTTTTTTTCTCATTGTCTTTGACACTTTGAGAAATATTTGAAGAATTATGAAGATTCGATTGCGCTATGTAATAGTTGAGGATTAATCTTTTTATATTTATAATGAAATTATGGAAAAGCGAATAACGTAAAATCTTTGCGTGCGAACACATTCTGAAATATTAGTCATCAAAGTTTGTTCGGCAGAGAAAAATATCAATACGTGTGAGAATATATATTAATTTTATCAGCGTATTTTCTCAAGCGGAATTTTATGCCGTTTCTTATCGATGCGCAGGCAGTTATTGGAAAGAATCCGGTGATTTATTACTCTATTCCTGCTCGAATGTTCCAAGGGTCAAGTACGAAGGGAGAAACTAAGGCGGAATTCTTCTTGGCAAGGGATGTTTATCGGGAATGTTTTTTTGGCTATCACCAGATTTACTTTTCTCGTATAAATTTAGTCTTTGTGAAATAGATCTTTCTAATGCTTCAAATGTACCATTGAACAACATTAAAACTTTATATTCAATTATGTAGATAGTAATTTGAATCTGAAGTTTTATTGTCTTAAAAAAATATTTGCAAACGGTTGTGTATTTAAAAGTGTACTTTTTTCCCAAGAAATTAATATTTTTAATTTTTTAATAGTAATTACGGACATTAATAGTAATGACGGATTCAAAATTTTAAGATTTATCAGACATAAATATCTCTTAAAACTTAAATAAATATTATTTAAATTTTAAGTATTATTGATTTTTGCGACAAACGTGAGAAAGGAAATCTTGAATCCAAAACCAGCGAGTGAGAAAGGAATCAAGAATATTTTTCCACTAACTGCCGTGACGCATGTCAACTCGACGACTTCATCGTCGAGAAAGCCGTGCCGGAAGTCGTACACTCCAGCTTCACCACACGAGTTCCCCATAGCGTTAAGAATTGCATTTGCTGCCCCGTTTCCCTGCGCCGATTCCCCAGCGGAAATCGGACTCGATAAAATGTGGAAACCCTTGAAAATTTCATAACGTTCCATGCGTTTCGCAGCCGCATTCCTTGAGGACGAGCGTCTCTTTTCCATAGCACTCCTTGCAGAGATGTTTTGAAATGTTTCTGTTACTCGTGACACACTTAGAATTCTATAACATATTTTATATGAATGGATAGCCGTTCTTTTCATCTTAACGTTATATATTTGGTTCTCTATAAAATTATGTTTTGCAATAAGTCTAATCTGTTTATTTTTTATATTATGCTACAATGCAAAATTTAAAATCATATAAAATTCGATTTGCTCTTATTTTCTAGCTTTCTAAATTATTTTTTTTTATGTATTTAGCCATTAAATAATTACTACAAGTACTAAATATCTAATTACGAAAAGTATTTCTTTCTCCAAATATTTTTTGTCAATTATCGAAATGGTCTGCGATATATGTGTATATAAATTTGATTCATAGAAATTATTTGAAAGCTGATTCACTTGAATGATCGTGGTTCAGAATAGAGTGAGGATATGAAATGACAGGATTAGGAAAGCAATACGCAAAAGCGAAAACAGTGAAGCGCTCCCTGGATTCGATGGCCTGAGAGCGTCCGTGTGACAATGAGAAATGTTACGGCTACTGCGCATATCTGCGACATGAACTATTTACGAAAACTCGTATCTTACGCATAATGATATCTATTGGAAAAACATATATGTGTATTGGATAAGAATTGATGCACGTAAACCGGCAATATATAATATATGACGTAGTTTTACATTGTATGTGAATCAATAATAGAATTTCTCTATCGATGAAATAAAGAAAAAAAGATAGTGGTTTGTTGGAACAAGCGAAAAGCTATGTAGGTGGACCATTCAAATATATATTAAATATATAACACATAGTATAGTTTATACGATATCTAATCAATTTTTGCTGTTTTGTTTATAGCTCGAAAATTATTGGAAATCTTGGGAAGATATTTTTGCATAAGGATTCTTGACTCTAATTAATCTTTAAACGTTGCGTCATGAACTCTTATGTCCATGCACAATATTTCACTTTTTTACTATCGTGTTTTACAAAGTTTTCACTAAAAGTGAAATCGAGATAAAATCTGTATAAAATTGCTCTTTGTTATTCGAAGGATGCAATATTTGAAACGTCGTACATCATACATAAATTCGTATAAAAATATAAAAATTTTTATTATTTAAAATTCGATATAGATACTTGGACTCCACACGGAAAGACTGAAATGTTTAAAAAAGTAGATAGATACAGATCTGAAAATAATTGTATTGGACCATCAAAATGATTATATAAAATGCTCAAACGACAATACTGCAAAAAGTTTTAACGTTTCTCAACGAATTTTAGTATAATTATTTTAATGGTTGAAATAAAATATTATATTCTACATAATTATTTTGATGGTCGAAATAAAATTATTTTTAGAATAAAATATCTATAAACAACTATATGTAAAATTTTTAGATATTTTAGCAAAACCTTCCACGCATACATTGACTCAACGGAGTTAAAGCGTCATACAATAGTCATAGGAACTCGTACAACTTCGTCTTGCAGAAATACCATTCCGATTCTATACGCGTGAACTATATCGTTGAGCTTCTTATAAGACCTCGCAAAACCTATAATATTTCTAACTGTGCCTCATTCTCATTCCGGCGACGCATATCATTTAATCGCCATTAACTTCCTTGCGACTCCGATCATAATGCGAAATAACGCTCGTTTGAGCGGAAATGTACCGCGGCCACGATGGCATCTTTCTACTGAAGAGGTACAAATAAGCGAACGTAAATATCGTGGCAGCTTAAATCGCACATGATCGCGCATGAATTCGCGTTTTACTCTGGGATTCGTCGCGGAATGCACCAAAATCACCGTATTATGATAATCTATCGGCCATACGGTTCCTCGATACGCTGCTTCGGATCTATCTGTCTCAATTTATAGCAGGGGTTATCGCCAGACAGAGCATGAATCGGTGCGAGAATTCTGCCGCGTGATTATTATGCCGCGTGATAGCTTCGGTGAGCACATTTGACCATTCAACGGGTAAATTTAATTCTGTAATTTTGCTGGGTCTCACCGCGATGCTTGCTTAATGATATTGCAATTTTTGTTTTGAAATTTGCTGCAGTGCAGAATCGGTGCGGATTAAAAAGATACTATTAAAAGGGGGGGGGGGGGCAATTGCGAATTTAGCTCGTTGCGGGTTCGTGCATTTTGGTAACAATGAACGTAACAAGCTCGGATTAAAAGATTGAACGTTTGTGCAATTATTATTTAGTAATATGCTTTTTTACGTCCAAATAATTTTATAGGAAAAATGAATAAAGCTTGGAAAGAGCAATAGCGTGAAATCTCATTGAACCTTCGCTTCGTGTGCATCGTATATATTAATCCTGTCGATTCTTTATATAGATCGTGCTTCGTTCGTCGATATACACCAAAATGTCCATTGAATGCACCGGAATCACCGTATTATGGTAATCGATTGCCCATTTGCTTCCACGATACGCGTCTTTACGTTCTTTTCGAGTCATGCAAGCATGTTATGATCGAACGTCGCCGTAATGTTAACAAAATTTCTATGGATCACAGCGTGGCGAATGTGCGTTCGACCGTGGAAGCCCCGTTGTACTGCATATATTACATTTACTTTTTTTCGTGGTGATATATTTATAAATATCCCTTTTGAGTTAACGCAGCGTTAATGAATAAAATACAATTGTTAATTTCATCTTTCGGTATATATATTTAATTTTTTTCGAAGATATAAATCATACAAGAATTTTACTGAATGCTGATTTTTATTAAACTATTAATTTACCACTGAAATGCAGAAAATAGAAAATTGACGTGCACATGAAAAGGTTTTCTGAAGTATCTAAAAATTTAACTAGCCAATCTGAAAATAATTTTATTGGGACATCAAAATGATTATGTAGCACGCTCAAGCTGGTTGTTCAAGTGACAAATTGTTTACTACAGCATTGCTCATTATGTTTCTACGTAATTGTTTCTACATATCTCGATAATCCAACAAAATTATTTTTAGTTCTAAATCTATCTAAATTTACAAATTGAATGATACTTCAACAAAACCGTTTTGTCCATGTAAACGAGGTGAAATATCATTTTCGAAACTATCAAATCTAAAATGTATTCTTGTTGATTATATTATTGGACAAAAACATATTTTTTTTTAATATTGGAAAACTAGATTTTTTAATAGTTTTTTTGGATGATAAATACTTCAAATTCAATCATGTCACAATTTTGAGAAAGTAATTGAAATTACAAACAGGAACTATTTTCACGTATTTTATATATTTTATAATTATGGTATGTATTGTATTGGAGATGTTGTACAATTAAATTTAAGAATGTTAGACTTTCATCCCTCAAACGGATTTTTCAGTATCGGCTATGATTAACAAGATTGTTGATTAAATATAGGATTTGCAGAAAAGCTCACTTAACAACATAATTAATTTTGACTGTAATAAAACTTCTCCAACATATCGTAATTCTAATATGATAAAATACATAATAAACAGCCCTTTTTGCAATTTTAATTGTAAATTTCTTAAAATTGTGACATAATGAGAATTACGAGAAAGGAGAAATTTGGAAATTGAATTCATATTCATCATTCAAAAAAATCGTGGAAAATAATTAGTTTTGTTCCAGTATGTTTTTTGTCGAACAGTTTTATCATTAAAATTATATTATATTTAACGCAGTTAGTAAAAGCACTAAGAGAGAATATGTGAAGCGAGAGAGAGAGGAAGGGGGTTTCTAATCAGTTTGATTTTGTGTCGAGCCATTATTGTTGTCACCATAACTTTGATACAAATTGCGCCTCGAACGGAAAACTCGACGGAAGTCTCGTCGTCCATCGTTTATTCGTGGACTTCGAAGTCACGTAGATCCGGCAATAAAACTCGCGCTGGAGTAAAGCCGCCGTTTTACTCTACTTCCTCCTAGAACACTTCCTTCGAGTTAGCGGAACTCTGAGAATTTCGACAGGCACGACAGAAGTGGTAAGCGCCCGTTGCGCCGCGGTGAACTCCTTTCGAAGCCGAGTAGTTTATTCGCGTTTCCTGTGTTATGAGAATTTCGACGTACGTGATAATGGCGAGTGACTTCATTGGTCGAGGAATACATCCGACTCTCTAAGTTTCGCGATTGCGTTAGTTTCGCGATTGCGAAACACTGTCCGAGAATTTGCTCTCTAACGAGGATGTTTGCAACTTTTCGTTTGCGCGGTTCGATTTAGTACATGGAAATGGATACGCGGAAAATCACGCGAGCTTCTCCAAGTTGACAAGAACACTTGTTCTTGAAGCGGAATTAACGTTGTAGAGAGATTTCATCATTGGAAACTCGGCTCATTTTCTCATATTTCCTTGCTTTAGTTTGATCCACATAAAATAAAAAGGAATATTTTTTTAGACGTATATGAGCGCGAAAGTATAATGTAAGTAAATATGGAACTTACATTGTTGTAACTGTATTACAGTACACGATAGAGACATTCTGCATTTTACTAATCCTAATTGTAGGCAGTAAATAATAATAATTATTATTAAGAAAATAACTTCTGGAATTTTGTTATACAGAGGAAAGATATTTTGTGACTGAATTATAATTATTACATTTTGCCATAATTATGATTATTATTGTTATAATGTTCGTAATAATAATAACGATATCCTATAGTTATATTAATAAATATATGTAGTTGGCATCGAAAATGACTATAAATTGTAATTATTATTACACAAAATGGTTGTAATTATTTATATATATATATATAAATTATAGTAGAATTATAATTACAGGAACGATAATAATTACAATAGTATCTAATTATTGTCACAAATTTAAAAAATTCTTTTAAAATGTAAAAGAAAATAAAAAATGATTCCAGAAGTTATTTTATTAATAATAATATTATTTGTTATAATTATTATGTAATAATTACAAATACTAAAAAATTTTTTCCTTTGCATCTCCTTTCACTCATAGCATAATTTTTGTGCATCATTATCACTAGTTTTAAAAATTATTTTCTAGTTGAACATAATCTATATATTCCGAAATGATTAGTTATATAGAAAGTTATTGAAATCCGAATGAAAAATCGGAATTAATATTTTGCTTTAACAGTTGAATGATTTCTATTTACGTTCAGCATCGATCAAAAAGATGAACATTGAACAAAACGAAACAAAGGCGGAATGTATAAAAGGCCGTAGTCATCATGGTTAGAGTCTACCGAAAATTGCATCCTACGTTGATTTAAAATGCTTCGCCACGCGAATTTTTCAATTCTTTTTGATGTACGCATTTTTGCGGTACAGCGGACTTTGACGATGGAACGCAGTGGCCATTAAGAAATAGTGGGCATTAAACAACGCAGGAAACTGCATCAAACGAGAATATAACGGTCAACGCGTGTTTATCGTTAAACTCTTTTCCTTTCTCAAACGTCCGTTATTTTGTTACGCGCGCAAACGTCCATTGTTTTTCTTTTCTCTGCCCTGGTCATTTTCTGCCCTTTTCTCGCACTTCTCGCGAACCGATATCTCGAATTTGCCGTATCGAGCGTTTTCGCTTCACTGATTTCACTGGATTCAGAATTCCAATCGCTGATCCAATCCTTTCTACCGCGCACGAGGATTTCAGGAGCGCTTACGAAGTCGACGAAGTAAAACCTTCGGTAAGATCGGTTTCTTCTGGTCCTGTGGGCGTCCTAGGTGCGCCTTGGGATCTTTCTGTACGCGACCGCACGTGAGATTTGAAGGAAGTCAAATTATCTGAATATAATTTGGCCATCCGAATCGAATGGAAAAGATCACTGCTCTCAGGGTTTCGATCACGAAGAACGACGTTTGCCAGTAAAGTTCTTTTAGTCGATTTAAGATTTCAATCAGAAAATCCAAAAAGTAGAGATTTCTGGCACGAGATATACTCCTACATGATGATATCGCAAGCGAATCATCTATCTTCTGATACGAATAAAAACATTTCTATCAATGTGTGCAAAATATTGATTTTTTTATCAAAGATATATATTTTATCAGAATGTTGAAACATTTAACTAATTGAAAAAGAATATTTGTAATAGATGAAATGTATAATTATATTAAAATTTATAATTAATAAAGTAATGATCGCTGTCTGAAAAATATTGTATTTCATAAAATTATTATAATATTTTATAAAGTAATACTTGAAAAAAATGTGATATTTATTTTTTATAATATTCTTAATTATTTATTATTTTGATTCTTAATGCGATTTTAATTTTTACGCGAAAATTGTATATTTTAATTAACTATGTATACATAGTATATTTGCACTTGTCGAATATGCAACAAGCAAACTGGAGCAATGACCAACTCCAACTTCTGAAATTCCTAACCGTGAAATTCTTCAAGTTTCAAGCATGTAGCGTGACACACTGATTTAACATTTGAATGTTAGCTTAACTTAAGCTCGTAAAAGGAAGGATTACTAGCGAACTTACTTCTTGTACACGTAAGTTAAGGTACACGTATGTTTCATGAGTCTTCATAGCGAAACATATGAATTTACACGCAAGTAGACATACATATGTATGTCTTTGTATGTGAGCGAAACTACATGATTAGGTGCCTTGAACGGAATTGATAACGCTTGTCTTCGCAATCAGAAAGCCAACGATATGCGCAATCACGTGAAGCCACCACCATTTCAAAGTGAATATTGTGAAGATTGCTTGTTGCTAACTATATATATTACATTGGTATATTACATTGGGTATCGAGATATAGATGAATAGATGCAATGTGAACATGTGAAATGACTACACAAGGGCATTGTCGTATAATCAAGCATCACGAAAATTTAATATTTTTAAAAATTATATAGCCGAGTGTTATTTTTTATAGTAACTAAATTTTTGTTTATATAACAAAAAATTTAATTGCTTCTGTTTAATATAATTTTCAGCTTTTTAAATAATTAAAAAATGATATGTTTTATAATTAAACAGTTAGGCGGTATAAACAAATATTTTTGTTCAGTACATTATAAGCAAACATTTTTCTTTGGTTTATTTTAAGTTTCATAGAGCATAACACTGTCATAATCTAGTATTATACTAAGATAAATACTTTGTTCTATGAATAAAAATTTTGTTAACAACAAAATATTTTGTTAAAATATACCGAACAAGAATATTTGGTAATATCAACTGTTTAACTGGTATAAATGAATATTTTTATTATTGTAATAGCTTGAAAACTATATTGAGCAAAAGCTCTAAATGTTTTGTTATGCAAACAAAATATTTAGTTGCTATTTAAAAAGTGTCAAGGTCTGTTTTTTATTCCTGCACTTTCTAAACTGGTACACACAATGCGATAAATTGAAGTGAAACAAACGTATGTTTGTTTCACTTCAATTTATTGCACCGTGTGCACCAGTTCAGAGAGTGCAGGAATAAAAAACAGATTTTTAGTTTTGCTGAAAATACTCAATTTTTTCTTAGTGTATAACTACAAATTTTATATCTCACAAAAATAATTATTTTTTATAAAATTTTATGTTATCGAAAATATTAATTTACCGTCTCTGAAATTCTTTTAGCAAATGTGTTTCAACTTTTTGTATGTGTATTGAGAAACGCGCTACGAGGTTTGTTTATGACTTTCTTTCACGTTCGTTCACCGAGTAATATCCAGACTACGAGTGTCTTCTCACATTCGCGTTCATATTCGCATATTTCGAGTGCATCGAACTGGCACATATATGTACGACAATTCAATGTCGCATCAGAGATCTCAAACACGGACGTATCGAATTTGCAGTCATTTCCGGTCACAAATGATGTGATCAGGTTATGTTGCGTATAAATTTTATTGAAAGCGAAGACGTATAGATGTACTGCATCATCCGTGTGTACAATTGATCGATAATTGAGAAAGATTGGACTCGAAGATGGCTAGTCACTATCCCTTTCAATCAATTGCAATATCTTAGAAAGAAAGAGAGATTTGTCGTTTTCACGCTTCTCTCTCATTTTTATTGATCAAATTTGATGTGCTATTTGAATACGGAGTAGTCTATGCTTTATTGATTGAAAAGATGGATGGATAAATAGAGGAAGGAAAATTTATATAATTTTTGATTAGAGAAAATCCACACTTTAAGAAACATAATTTTATATATAATATATTTATATATAATAAAATATACAACCTTGGCCATAAAAATAAAGCACTTTCAATTTATTGCATTTTCTTAGAAAAGATAGTAGGTAATAAAAGTCATAGGGGAGGATAAAATATTAAAATTGTTGTAAAAATAAATATTATTTTTCAATAAAACTTTTTTAAATATATTTTTTAATAAAAAGTTTTTAAATATATTTTCTGCTAGATATAGGACGTTTGTATTAATTTGGGGATATTTTGCACACGTAATTTACACAAGATGAAAAATACGTAGTACTTCACCAAAAAAATATTAAATTTTAATAAAAATTTTTTTGAACAGTTCTAAGTAAACATTCATTAAATGTAAACATATATATATTTGATACAAAAACCATTAATTTGTTTTGATTATTTTTTTTAAGAATAAACATTTATTTATTGTAAATAAATGTTTATCTAATACTATTCAAAGAAATATGTATTAAAATTTAGTAAATTTTTTTTCCGATGTAACTAAAAGTATCATGTGCTAAATGAAGGAACAAATTATGATATAATTACAATTATTAACATTTGTAAGTTGAGCTCATTGTGGTACTTTAAGGCAACATCATCGCGCAGTTTTATTTACATCAGACGAGAAGACACAAGTATTTCCATATTCCCCGACGACGTATCACGTCTCATGCAGCAATCACCAAGCCATATAATTATAAACGAGCCATAGGAATGAAGTTATCTATGCGAAGTCTCTATCGTAATACAGTAGGGAATCGTAGTTAGGTTTCCGAATCGAGGTATCGCGACGCAAGAACAAACAGCGAAGAACATTGACGTACATGCATCTCATTGCGACATGAATTCGATTCGTACATACAAAGATATGCCTCGCCAAACTGTCGAACGTATGCGATCGGAGCTGCGCAAACTGTGCCGGCTTCTAACGAACGGTCAAGTGATATGGTAATTAATTTCCCACGTTAGCGCGTATAACGAGCTACTTTCCACATGGTCACACCTCGGATAAGTGCCAATGAGTTCCCTTTCGAGCTTTCACGCCTATCCGTGTCTATCCGCAATTGCGCTCTATATTTCAGCCGACCGTCGACATTTCCTACTAAGTTTTGGAAAGCGCTAATTACGAGCCACGGACTTGCTCGTTAGCGTTCGCTCGAAGTTAGCTGCACGCCGAGCGATTCCAAAACCAGAGTGATTATAACACAAATTGGCTCGTCAGAGTCTGAAGTAAGAAAGTTTTTCGTCGCGCGTACACGACGTACGACAGTTGCGGGATGGGCCGGGATGGAACCGAGGATGAAACGCTCCGTTTGACTCGTGCGCGATTTCAGAATGTTTAACAAGAAGGATAAATTTAAATTTTAGAAAAGATGTTTTAGTTTATATTATTTTTCGTAAGAATTTATTGCAAAAGAATCAACTTAATGCTCGAATGACAATTACTGTTTTAACCTTCTTCAATATATCTATATTGAATTTTAAATAGTACAAATTTTTATATTTTTGTGTTAACTTTGTTGACACCTTCAACAACAAAGAATTGTTTTGCACAAACTTTATCTTGTTTTCACTTTTACATTTTTTGCGGAAACCTCGTGAAACATGTGAAAAAATAAAAAATTATGCATTGATAGAATACTCTTAAACATCAAAGAATCATAGGTAATTCAATTTCTTGAGTTAAATAACATTTTGTTATTTTTAACTTTTATCTGTATCAAAATGCAACTCGATTCATTCCTGTGGTTAGTTTCAATGAATATTGTCTTATTAACGTATAATGCAATTAATAAATAATAAATTAAATTGAATCAAATTTACATATATTACAATACATTTTCTTGAGTTAAATTGTTTAACTGCATTGTTTTAATTAAATTAATGTCATATTGAATAGAAACAGTGATAACTTATAGAAATGATTAAAAATAGCTTAAATTGCGTATAATTTGACAGTGAATGAATTTAACATTGAAGGGTTAAATCTTTTACTACCAACGAGAAATACTATACATACATTCCATAGAGAAGAAGAGAAATTGATAATGAAAAGGCTAATGCATTGCTTATGCATTTATATAAATTTCGCACAATTCGCTTATTGTATTACAATAACTGTGAATTAAAACAATGAGGATATACTATAGCATTTTCATCTGCATTTTTGGCTAATAGCAATTATCCGGTCTCATTTGTTTGAACGTTCGTAAAGTGGAATACATTTCAGGGACTTTAGTATTCTCTCTGCGCTTAATGTGCCGATCTCTCGTTTATGTTAATCCTTTAGCAATTGTAATGGACATACTTCGCTGAAAGATATATAAATTCAAAATGGTGAAAAATTCGCGTGCCTATCGAAATGCTGACCGTTTTAGTGCATCGAGTCAAATCCGCTTATGTTCCTACGACGTTTTTATCGAGAGAAATCCATTATTATTTTTAAACCTCATTAATACGGATGTTGAACCAAACGGAATTGTTTCACGCAATTTGAACACCGAGTTCGTAAATTACTACTTGTCGAATTTATTAATTATTTGTAATATGTTGGAAATTGTTATATGCACACCAAATCGTTTTATATCATCAATATATATTTTAAAGCTTTTATAAAACAAATGTTACGTTATGAAAAAATTGTAAAATTGGTTTTACAAATTACATACATCAAAATATTAAATCAAATAAAAAAATTATGAGAAATAAAGCAAGTATTTCTCATAAATACATGACTTGTCATTCATATGTGAGATTAATCCTAATTAGATCATCTTAATTACTATCAAGTAATAGCTCTAGTCATCAGAAAGGAAGAAATTATCGCGCATCGTATCTTATCTCTTTCGTTATAATCTCTCGATGAATTCGCTTGTCTGTTGAGCTCAATTAATTAATTATAATTTTAATTCATAGGTAGAATTACATTTATACAATATTATGGGGTACATTATCGACTTATGATTACTTGATGGTTATTTTCTTTTGTAATGTGAAAATAATTTTAAAAATTGTGAAAATATTAGTAATGAGATAAAAACATGGATCGTATATTTTTTGCAATACACTTAAAACTATTGTACTAGAGACAAATTTCGCCTTAATTCGCTTTTAATTTTTTTTGTTTATTTATATAGTTGGAGCTTAATAATTATGCAATGTAAAGCACTAATTATTTAAAAAATTTTAGATGAAAGATAGAGAGAGGAAGGGGGTTTATATGGTGATATTATATTATTATTAAAGAAAGTATAAAAAATATATAAAAATTCTTAGATTTTATTTGTTAAAAAAAAATCAATATTTTAATTTGAAGTTAAATTACGTAAAATCTGTAGCAAAACTTATAATATTGTACTTACATATTATAATTACATAATATATTTAGATATCTAGAGAGAAATATTAATAATTGAAAAAATTATTGTAGTATATAATTAAAAATAGATTTTTATTTTTCTCGTTAACTCTATATTCCTAAATATAATCTTATATTTAGAAAATAAAAAGTTAATGAAAAAAATAAAAATCTATTTGTAGTTTGACTTTACATTGTTTTATACAAAGTTTCTTGAGTAAGAGTATATACATCATTGGTCATTAACTGCACCGTCGTCTCATGTTTTTGCGAATGCACGTCGGGAGAAAGCGCATTTTTCTCTTTTTCAAACTGCCTCTTGGTCATTCTGTTATCCCTATAGCGTACTCACCCCCGTCCACATCCCAATTGAAGCTCGCGAGCTTGCACGAAGATCATCGAGCTTGCACGAAGCACGGGTGTCGGCACACGGGAGGGTGAGTCTGCATGTGTACGCAGCGCGGGATGGGTAGCGCCCCGACCGGGCGGGTGAGAGGTAGCAAGGGTGGGAATAGGTCGGGGTACGTTTGTCCGTGCGCGAAAGTTCGTCGGCAGCATCCAGTGACATCGCGGAGCTCGACGCGCGCGCATCGTCCATCGCGCGGGAGGATCGAATCCTCCGGATCTGTCGCGAATTTCCTTGAGTAAGTAACGATTAATTAAAAATTACACGTTAAAAATTTTTTTTTAGTGCAAAACGACCGTGCTATTTCTCGCTCTGTCAAAAGAGAATAGTGTTGTCCTCAAAGTGTAGACGTACGGTGTAAGTCAACGACACAGAAAAAAAAAAAAGGAATAGAATCGTGCGTGAATTTCGACAGTGCGAATCGATACGTGACACAATGCGACACACGCTCGAGGACGATGCGACGATGGGGATGGTTTCTGGAATCCAGTGAGTAGTGACGAGAGAGTCGCAAATCGTCGCGACCGCCGATGACAGCTCGTGACACCACGTGTTCACGACGTCATTCGAAGACGACGACGGTGACGGTGACAACCGGGGTTGACGTTGGCGCCGGGACGATCTGTCGCGGCGGTGCTGTGATGCGTGTAACGTGTGTGCAAGCTGCATCTGGCAGTGCGTTCTGATCGAGTGTTAAGAGATTGACGGCACAGGTAATGGTCCTAATTCCGTTTAGCTTCCTGGTGGTGCTAGTAGCACGAATCGTAGTAGTTCGACATGTCCAGTGTGTTTGAAAAGTTGGAGATTATACTTAAAGGTGTGGCCCGTGCGAACTTAATCGTGCTCCCCTGGTTTAATTTCGGTCGTATATATATTTCCCTTTTCCTCGTTTCTTTTAATTTAATCTTCAAGCAAGTTTTAATTAATTATAATTTTTTTTATGTAACTATTAACTACATGCAATGTTACATGCGCTGGATACATTAAAGGTGTTATTGAATAATATCAGTTGCACATAATATTTTACTTTTATATCACGAAGGAATTGATTAATTATTATCATTTTTGAAAAAAACAAAATTAATTGTTTTATAGCTAAGTAAAAATTTAAATAGATGCATATATACGTCGGCAATTTTTTTTTGCTGAAGAGTTTTGGATACTTGGACACATATTTTATATGTATACAATTTTTTCTGTTTTTAAAAATTGACAAAATAATGGATTCTTTTTTAAAATAAATTATCTAATTATTTATTATTATAATTGATTTTCTATATATATATATATATATATATATATATATATATATATATATATATATATATATATATATATATATATATATATATATATATATATATATATATACATATATATACATAAAACACAACAATTTTAGCATTATCAGTACAATTCAATGTTAATGATCACATACACATTGAAAGAAAAAGTTGGCTGAATATGGCACAGCATTTTTAATTGGTTACAGCAGCCAATTTTTGATTAGCCTATCGAAATTCTATATTGACGTTGCAGATGGGCTAACACAACCAAAAGTTGGCTGCTGCAGCCAATTAAAAATACTATCCCATATTTTATTACCATTTAATTTGTTGCAGCAGCCAATCTTTTCTTTCAGTATTCTTTTGCCGTTGAATATAATTGCAATGTATGCCCAACAAGAAAATGAATGTGGCTTGAAAAAAATATCAAGCTTTATTCGTAAATAAATTGGGAGTCTGTATTCAGTTCCCGATTGCAATATTACGAAAGTTAAATAACAGTCACCAGAAAATCAAATACAGAGCACACTACCAGCACCAATAAGCTTCCGTCGAAATTATATTGACAGAAAATGCATTGATGGTGAGCCGCAAAAGCATTTTCCATTGGGAATCCGGTAAAACATTAACAGTTGAAAGGATGAATGTGCTACGCTTCACTTGTTATCTGACTCCTCTCGCTTCTGAGTGATTGCTGCAAAACGTAATAGCTGGTTCTTAATAAATGCGAATAAAACAATATGCTTCTTGCATTCGTGAAAGGATTCCGTTCAAACGAAATTAATAGCTTTTCAATTCGTTGGTTTTTTATTAATCGTTTTAATTGACATTTCAATATTGTAAATTTTTAATTCACTAAATACTCATTAGTTTTATATATATATTTACTGAACTTATTTCGAATAATATTTATGACTTATCGTTTTGTCTAGCATGCCTGATGCGTTATTATAATGACATTAATGACTATAATTTATTGCCGATTAGAGGATAGACATTGTTGATTGTTAAATGAGTTTAATTAAAAATACGAAGAACCTCTAATTGTTCATATAGATAAATGAAGATGTAAAGTGTACTTAAAAAAAAGTTTTCTAAAAATATTATCTAAAAATCGTGACTGTATTTCAAGCACGGTCAAAGTTCAATTATTTTGTTATATACAAGTCATTCATTTGATAACAAATTGACTTCTATTGTACAAAGATACATACATAACTATCATTATGGCGGTTTGAAGACCTATTTTGCTCTTTATTTATTGATGCATATGTAATGATTACATCGTGCGAACATTTCCCGTTGAATTGATTGCGTACGTGAACTGACTTGCGGAAAATGCATTTCAATCAGCTGGTGAAAAATAATCTTGATCGTGACAATAAATCATTATTCAATGATTTATATGTTGATCTGTAAGCATAGAGATATGGAATGAAATTTGGAATATAATAATGTTTCGATTAAACTTCAATTTATTATTATAAATGAGATAGTATAGAATCTCATATCTAATTTATCTCAATCGATTTTGCTAATTAGCTAACATCCGTTAACACTGTCGATTTTTCAAACATTTTCGTAAAGTTTTTCTCTCTGTATCTTTTCTTTCGATTTATTTTTTTTTTGTTCATTGAACATTTGAGCAAACATAGAGAGAAACAATGTGACTGCTTATTGAGCAAATAACACTTTAAAATAATGTCCTTTCCGCTCATAGACTTGCAAAACATTACGAAAGTACATATAACTGCCTATTCGAAACTACTGTGGTATAATTTATGACCAAATGGAACGTGAGAATAAAAAATATAGGGAAGTGAACCTTCATCGACCAACCGCACACTTAAGGCAAATTAAGTGGCCTGCGTGCCATAAGATAGTCTCCCTCTGGAGACATTTAGGGTTGAAGCAGGAACAACATACTTTTCGTAGCATGGGTGGCACGTTTATTCGAGAAGGAAGTTGCGCGAGCGATTGACCTAAAATTCCAGGAGCATGTTTCGTAGCGAGCGAGCTTTCAACAAATTCGTTGCCTCAGTTTCGTAAACGGCCCCCCGTCTTTTCGTGTTTCACCAAAACTTGTTAGAACACGATCCCTATCTTCACTTCGAGACATCGAAGACGTGTTTGTTGTTACAATGTCTTTGGGAAGTTCTTACTAAGGTGCAAAATGACTCCAAACATGAAAACACTATGGAATATTATGTATTTGCATTTATTAATTTTATATATTTTGTTTTATGAATTAAAATTTGAGATGATATAAACATTTACATTTTGAATACAATATTAAAGTTAAATTATTTTACAGAAACAAATAAAATACAGTTTCTTAATATTATTTCAATGTTTCAATGTAAAAATGTATAGCAATGAAAATTTATGTATAGCATTTCTAAACACTAACAATAACATCACTTCAATATTATAATTTCCCACTTAACAATATAAATGTAATATAACTTATATTGTGAAGGAAATTATAATAGTTACATGTTGTGAAAGAAATTATAAAATTGATATATTGTTACTGTTAATTGATATTTACTAAGTTATAGGATCCAATTTTTTAGATAAACAAATTATAATATTTTATTTTAAATTGTTTTACACACATTTTCTTAATTAGATATTGAAAATTTAAAGAAAGATTTGATTAACTAATAAAATAACAAAAAGTTCGAGTGATCAATTAAACTTGAGGACGAAAGTGGGAAGAATTAATTTTATTCTCTTGAAAATCATTATTGTTTTAAGCATGTTAATTTTTGATCCAGCATTGTCCATCGATTCCATCCATTCGCTGTCATCGAACATTCGTCTTTCATGTCTGTCAGGACAAATTCTCATGGATTTCTCCTTCGATCTTTAGGGCTGTATCAGGAAGGTCGCTCTCGCGAACTCGAGCTCGGTAATGGTCGTTTAAGAGTTCCGTGAAAAGCCCAGAAGCGGCTCGGAGTTCCTTGATATCTCGTCTATCGGAATTTCCTAGAATAGTTATTCTCTCAGTTCACTCCAAACCTCATTATTCTTCGCGCTAATTTGACATCGTGATTATTAGCTTAAAAAGTGTCGATCCTTTTTTGAATCGGCTCGAATTAACTGGCGTATAGAATTTTATGGGTATAGGAAATGACACCGTTTTCTCTTTGAGGAGATTTTATAAATATTTAAATTGAGAAAGCATTATTTTAGAACTTAGATATTGACAGGTACTTTATAATATTAGGTGTTGGAATTAATTCGTAGCGTTTTTTAATGAAAGAATGTTATTTATTTCACATGAGCATTAAAAAATACATTAATGAAAGTACTTCCCATCACTTGTAAAACGCTACGAATTAATTCCAACACCTAATATATTATGAAAGACATAAAACACCATTTAAATTATTATTATATATAAATTAAAACATTTAATCTAAATTATTTAATTTAATATTTTACTTAAAATATTGGATATATATTAAATATTAAATTAGATAATTTAGATGAATTAAATGTTTTAATTTATATGTGTAACTATTAATTGTTGAGAGAACTAGTTATGCTCTACTACTAACATCAATGTCTTTAAGACAAATATTTATTGCTATAACTTAAAGATAGTAGGACAAGTATATATCGAATAACATTGAATATTCTGATTCTTATTTTTCTATTTAAATTTTTAATATGGCAAAATACAATGTATGATGCACAAGTTAATGATAGATTATGGAATTATAGTAATATTTTCTTCCAACTTCTAAAGTTTATGGGAACAAATTGTTCTATCTTTTTCGACATTCAGAGAGTAACAAAGATAGAAGGCACTTAGTCAATTTGTGTCGACTTGTGTCACCAAATGGAAAGCATTCTATTTAACTTGCTGAACATTCGAAGATACAACTGACAATATTTTTCTTATCATGAGAATCGCAATCTTCATAAAATGGGTATTGTCTTTTAACGTGACCTTTTTCTCCGAGGGATTCTTTTGTTGCGTAATGGTTGTAATACGTAATGGTTCGGTAGATAAAACTAACTCTGGATGTCCGATGTGAAACACGTCCGAGGAACAACTCCCTTCCATCGGCCGTACTAACACGAGCTGCAATCACTTTCTGTCGTTCGCTTCAAGTGTACACATCGAAACCCGAAGAGAGGATATAGTCAGTAGAACAAAAAATATTTAAAAAATACGGAGGACGTGTTTTCTAATGTCGGCGTAAGGTCTGCGTGCCTAATTCGATTATGTCACTACTTGTCGTTAGAAATCGAGTCAGTTATAACATCTTTTCTTCTTTAGTTTAACTGCTATTGAACTTTGTTTTGAAAGAGAGCCATCTTGATTTATAAATTCAAATTACATTTATAAAATATATTAATTTTTTAGTTCAAAATTTAATTCACTTTTGCAACCACTAAAGAAAGATATATAAAAGAGAGAGATTGTTTTTTTATTCGAGATTTTAAAGGGATAATTATATTGGATTGGAACAACAGTTTATAACGTTATTTTATTTGTATCATGTCTATATGTTTTCTATAAATTTAATAATTACAAATTAAATAGAGCAAAGTTTCAGCTATTTTTTTAACTTTGGTACGATAATGAAGTTATGAATAATCAAAATCAAAATGCTCTTTTTATCTAATTTGCGATAATTTAATAACAAAAAAAATCTTACGAAGAAAATTTTAAGCTTGCAATATTAGAAACTTGAAAATTTTTTACAAGTCTTTTGTGAGAAGAAAATTTCCCATTTTGTTTAGCTCGTAGTTTTTTATATGTAAAAATTATCAAAATTACAGAAACTTAAAAAATATAGTGATCTTTCGAAAATAGAGATTTTAAGCTTAAAAACTTATCTTTTAAATTTAAATTTCGTTCATTCTTAATGAAGTTACACAGCTGCTTGAATTTTGAAATTCATAGCGTTACGAATTTTGTTCTAACGCAATGTATATGTAATATAATTGTATGTATAATTATTAATTAGATACAATTATATACAGAGAGGAAAAGCTTTGAATTTGACGTATAGCATTTATTAAATTTATTTCTGTAAATATCACATTTTTCTCTGTAAAAAAGTCTAATTATGTGTCACGTTTAATTATCGTTTGTTAAAAGGCAAATTTTATTATAAAGTAGACATAATGTAACGAGACAGAAAATCATATATTTTGTATCATTATTACATTCAATTAAAATTATTTTATAAATAGCGTATATAAAAATACATTATTATATATGATGTTAATATTATGTAGTAAGATTTTCGAGACATTTTTTTGAGAAATGGTATTGCAGAGGAAAGCAATCGTGAAAAGAATTGTTTTCAAGAATCGACATTACATCGATACTATCTTTTGCCAATCGTTCGTTGCGCTGTTGACTTCGCAGAAATCATCCGAGCGAAACGTAGACACGCCTTTTGAGTCATCGATTGATACATTTACTTTGGGCGGTAATGCTTGTCGCGTTTTCCTTTCCTTCGATCGGAATAGGAAGAAGCTTGTTTTACTCGAGGCGTAAAAATACTAGAGGTAAAGTACCGAGAGTCGGATCGAGATGAAAGGAATTTCAATTATTACCCGAGGCGCATCGAAACGACTCGTTTTATTTTGAAAAACGAGAATTAAACTTGCGCATTAAAAATACCACATCGAAATTTCGAGAGTTACAGACGGAGGTTAATCGAGTAAATAACACAAAAGCCAACGAGGTGTTTTCATAACCAACGGAATTATTGATAAAAGTTATCGATAGAAATGTCGTCGGTAGTATTGGAAAAACTGTGCATATTTTAACGGAAATGATGTTTCGTTTATTAAAAAATGCAAAACTGATACAGTATAGAGATACGTATAAAAATAAAAGACAAATAAATTTCGTTTAAGGTATTTTTTCTAGATGATTTTAGATATAGTAATAAAATAGTAATAAAAAAATTCAGAAATTGCGTAGGAATATAGTTAGTGATAATTATTATTTAGATAATTATGATTATTATTGATATGCATTAAAGTTTTATCGGACTACTTAACTATCGGAATTGAAAATTCAATCTCAAGGGATGCGGATCTCGTTCTCTGTTATCTGTAGTATTCCCTCATTAGATGTAATATGACTTTAGTCTGTATTATCCTTCTCGTATTCTCGTCGCGAAATGATCACACTCGCAAGTCTCGTCGGGGGGAGGAAGTGACGTAGTTCGTTCACTGAAACATCGATCTCGAGGGAGCTCGTCGCTTTACAACTCGCCGGAAATGACCGGAAGCGTTAAATTGCGCGATCCTTAGATGAAAAAGCAAGAAAGTGGGAAAGAGCGGATGAGAATAGAAAATAGC
>NW_011627046.1:2792994-2827614 GCF_000204515.1 Acromyrmex echinatior | reverse complement strand
GAGTGGATGAGAATAGAAAATAGCAAATGAAAAAGAATTTTTGCGATTAAATCTGGCGACCAGTGGTCTTTTGACAAAACCAATCGTACAAAAATTCAATCTCATGTTTTTCATTTTTTTTCTTATTTTTCCGTCCTTATCCGATCAATTTTCAATAATTCGATTCTCACGAAATTGTCTTTAATTTGTTCGTTATTAGCTGTCGCGACTTGTTTTCAATCAATTTTTTGTAAAAAAATGATTGAAAAGACAAGCTTTAAAATTTATCACGATACTGTTTCATTAATCTTCGTATTAACGAGAGAGATAAGAGATAAATAAAAGTATCAATTGCAATTTCATTTTTAATAAAAATTTATTTTGAACGTTAAGAGATTTATGCAATATCCTGTAGGTATGTATGTTTTACTCTACAGCCACATAATATTACATTTATTACAGTCGCACTTTTATATAAGGTTGTGTATGAAAGAATTTAGAAATAATAAATTCTCTACATCGTTGCTACAACCTGCGCAGATAAACAGGGTATGTTATTTCGTGCGTAGCAGCACCGATTTTCGCAACTTTGTTTATTCGCGCTGGACATATCTGTGGGTTTTTCGTCAACAACGTAGTCGCGTTACATCGGACCTCGATCGCTACACAGCATTTATTTTTTCAGCAATTGGTAATATATCACGAAATGTTTACCTTTATGCAGTGTTATCGTTGCGATATCTTTATCGAATTACAATATTGATTCGATCTACATTAAAAATATTGTAATTATGACGTTGTAAGAACGTGAATTAGGACTATTAGTTTGTGAAATTATAAATAATCGTGAACAGAGTGATGAGTTTTATCTTCTGCTTTGAATAAAATAGTCACACATGAAGAGAATGGCTTTGCTGAAATGTCTAAAAATTCAGCTAGATACAGTACTGAAAATAATTTTATTTGAATTAAAGTAATTATGTAGGATGCTTAAATTGATCGCTAGAATAGTTAAAATTTAGATAGTTAAAATTTATAATATTGTTCATCATTGCTTACGCCCTACGTAATTATTTTGATAGTCCAATAAAATTATTTTTAGATTTGTATCTAGTTAAATTTTTTGATATTTTAGCAAAATCTTTCTTAGTTTTCTCTTGTACGAATGAATTTGTTTTTAATTGAGAACAACATCATAAGTATATCCTTCGATGCACTATAAATATTTCATGTGGATATTACCCGATTGTTTCTTTTATTTTATATACCATAACTTTTTAAATAAAAATACATATATTGAGTTGTTACCATTATATTTTTTAATATCTAGCGTTTTATTTAAAAAAATTGTTATATGTTCATTTTTATATAATATTTTTACGTAATATCAGTACATCATATACGTATCAAAACATATAATATGCATTGGAGGGTTAATATTGTTAATCATTTGTTTATATCACATAATTCCCTTCTTTTTCATTTTTTAAATAAATACTCGTTTAAATTTTGATCGCGTAATTTGATCTGTGAATTTATCCATGTTATTTTTCCCACAATCAGTGGATTGCCACTTTACATTCTATTTTAACAATCCAATAAAAATGTCGTGAATCTGCACTAGTCTCTCCATCACTTCATTTTATAAACTTTTACTTCATGAAATAAATTTTCTTCATGTCGGGAAACACATATGTATCTATATGGTACATATACATATGCATAAAATATCTGATTTCTCTCTTACACATCTATATTTTGCACAATAAACATGTTGTGTATTGGTTACTCTACAAATTTATTCAACTGATTGTTGTTTTAAATGAAATGTATCTTTTTGCGTGCTAGGAAGCGTTTACGTCCACTAAATAAAATTGACAATATTTGATTGATTGTTTTGTATCTACTTGTATTTAACCCAATTAACTGCATTTATGAATTTGCAATCTTTTCAAAACAAAACCTTTTCTACGAATACAAAAAAAAATAGAGTTAATAAAAGTCTAACGCAGATAATTGTATGTAGTTGTATTTGATAAGATAATGAACAATTAATACATAAAGAAGTCGAACATTTGAGCTCAAATCTGAGTCATCTATAGCAACGTAAAAATATAAAAAAGATGTAAACGATATACTATTATTAGATGTCAAAGGAGCAATACGATGACACAATTCCTTGAGTTAAATAACATTTTGTTATTTTTAATTTCCATGTATATCAAAATGTAAATCAATTTATTTCTGTTAGTTTCTAGGTATACATATATTAATAGTCATATTAATACTTTTAATAATTTTTAATGAAAAAGAAGGGAATTATGTGATAAATAAGTGATTAACAATATTAACCTTCCAATGCCACATTATACGTTTTGACACGTATATAACGTACACATTTAATAAATAATAAATTAAATTTCAGTCAAATTTAATACATTTTCTTGAATTGAATCGTTTAACTCCATTGTTTCAGTCAAATTAATAATATTATATATTGGATAGGACAATGCTAACCTATGAATATGATTAAAAATTACTCAAATTAACATTATGAGTATAATTTAACATTATGAATTCAAACAATGTAGACAGCAATAGTAATATTTAATTTATCGCAATACAAAATGAATTGTTCATGAATTGTTCATGAATTGTTAATGGCTATCGAATAATGACGTAATCGGAACGGTAAGACGTTGCCTCGACGGGTGTGCGAAGCTCAATACGAATAAGCTGCATTGTTCCCGCACAAAGGATACCATCCACCTGCCGCGTTTCATAGATTTCCCACGAGTTTTACTATATGCACGCGGAAGACCCGAACATTTTTCTCTCCGTGCACCGTCATTACTTTCATATTCGCGATCTTCCCTTCGTCGATGTGCGAAATCTATCGTGAAGAAAAATGCATTGCGGGATGCGGACAATTTTCCGTTATAATCGGTTGATATCTCACGATCGATCGCGCTCCTGTTCGCTTGCCGCGGCTTTGCTCGTTTTCCTTGTGAATCCCGTGGAAATCCCGTCATTGTTCCGCCTTTTCGCAACGACGTATCTTTCTGTCAGAAAGAATAACCCGCGCAAAAGAACAGAAGGTAAAGCTTCTATGGAGAGTTGTCGCCGAAATGATTTCAAAGAGACGTTTGGTAACTTCAAAAAATACCAATAAAAGTTACGTAAATACAGAGTATGACTATTTTTTGTTACGAGTAACAAACCTTTTCAATTTTTAAAGTTATCGTGATATCTTCAAGCCTGTCAAAAATGGATAACGAATAAAAAGAGATTAAATTTGTGAAGAAATATTTTGTTGACGCAAAACTTCGGTATTGCACGATTGTTATATTTATCTTGACCTATCCGAGGTTTTTATTTTTTAAATTTGTTCTTTAAACTGTCATTATACACAATATCAACATAACAATATAAAATTGATTTGTTAATTAAAGGTTGGAGTTTCAGTTGATGGAGATTAAAACTGTTCATTAATCAAGATAAGAGAGAGAGAGAATTTCGAATTACATTTATTTTTATAGTAATTCTGTCAAACTTATTGAAAGAACATCGTCAAAATTTTCGGAAAGGGCAAAATACTTGATAATATTTTTGATGTATGTTGTTCAGAATGATCGATTGACTCTGGTTTTGAACCGTAGCCTACCCTGATAAACCGTCGATCGTTGTTAATCCGATATCGTAGTACGCGCCAAACGCGGCAGTGAAATTAACAATAAACGCGTCACGCGTTATCAAACGTGGCTGTTGCTGCTAAATGCCAGCTACACGTGTCGATGCTATCGCGGCGTGAAATTTCACTGAAAACGATTCGAATAAAACGTTACCCATCTAGAAACGTGAAATTCTGTAGATACCTGTATTTGAAGTTTTCAACGTCATAAAATCTACTTTTCTTGAGCTGTAAAAAGAAATAAACGATATCTTTTTAGAAACAAAAAATTCTGCAAATATATTTGATATAAAATTTTATTGATTTAATAAATTTTAATGGCTCCGTGAGAGGGAACATTTAACACTATTATGATAAACATCTCCCTCTCACTTAACCAAATCTTAATGAATAAATTATATTTATATGATAATGCGTGGAGGAGGGTGGGGGCAGCTAGGTAGACATCTATGATAATTATGAATGATATATGCGAAATGAAAGTCAGATGTAAGATAGAATTTATATACAATTATAAGTAGAAATCGGACAATAAGAATAAATCAAATAAGGGAAAAATATCAGTCTATATGAGGTGAAATTTTTTATTATAAGTTCTTTGAATTGTTTTAAGATGCTTATTAAAATTATTAAATTGACGATCAATATAATTTATAATGTTATGTCCAGCTTCAGTTTATGGCCGGTATTTATGATGATTTCTTATATTTAAGATCTTCTAGATCTATAAATATAGTCTTAAAATATCATGAACCAATCACAGAGTCACACTAGCATCTTAAAATATTACTTAGGACGATTTTGAAATAAGAATGGAAAACTGGTCTGCGATTTCAAGTCTAACAAATCAAATTGATGCGCAGTTTATAGAATTAAAAAATGTATAATCTATTTGTAGTCTACATATGAATATTATTAAGTATCAAGATCTGCGACCAGAAATAGAATTTATAAATATATAGTTTTAATAAATATATTTTGTTTCACTTGTCTTTTACTAACAATAATACGTTATTTATTGACAGGTTATTGTCTGAGAATCGAATGAGACGCGTACTACGTTAGGATGGTACGAGGGTGAAATCGCTAAGAGACGTTCGTCAGTATGCTGCGGATATTAATAGTGGTGACGTGCATCGAGATATCGACGTTCGCCAATGCACAGTCGAAAGGAACTACTTCTTTCGATAACGATGCGAACAGCGACGAACCTGAGCATCCGAGTGAGTACAAAATATTTCCCGAAATTTTAAAATATTAGATATATAAGATATATACACAAGAAGAAACGATATTTATCATCTTTTTCTCGTAACAAATATAAATTATATGCAAAAATGTTTTGATACGGTAACGAAATTACTTGTTGTTTTGCTGTTTAACTTGTCCACACATTGGCGTTATGCAAACTAATTATTTAGAGTACACGTACTTAGTAGTTTGACCGAATTTTGAACTACCTATGTGAGTGACGGTTAACTAGATATTGACAAATACGAGTTCGGCTTAGTTACTACACTAAAACCCGGTTTAACTATGTGTAAATAGTACATGTCGAAGAAAGGTCATTTGATTCTCCAATCAAAGAGTCTATAGAAAAAACGAGTTGATTACGGAGAAATTCAAACATGCATGAAGGACGATTTTGCTGAAGTATCTAAAAATTTAAGTAGATACTAATAGATAGATCGGAAAATAATTTTGTTGGACCATTAAATAATTATGTAGGACAACTGTGATGGACAAGGAAAATTTAATCTTTGCCTTTGGACAATGAGATGCTGACCTTTAGCTTCTGCATACTTTCACATGAGTAAAAATGGCGTTACCAACCTTGCTTTGTCCGCTTTACTTGTTCATTTAATTTTATTCCGCTGAAAATGACTTTAAAATAAATTGAAACGCATACATATTTTTGATCATTGTATTTAGAATCTGATAATATTTTAGCAAAGTAAGTGACCAATTATTAAAGATTTATAATTTAAATATTTGCGCACTAATTACCGCGTTTGATTCCCATTAAACATTTTTTATTTTTCTCTTACTTCAAACAATGAATATTTTTATCTTATTATAAATTTTTAATAATTGGTCACTTTGCTAAAATATTATCAGATTCTAAATACAATGATCAAAAACTGTATGCGTTTCAATTTATTTTAAAGTCATTTTCAGCGAAATAAAATTAAATGAACAAGTAAAGCGGACAAAGCAAGGTTGGTAACGCCATTTTTACTCATGTGAAAATATGCAGAAGCTAAAGGTCAGCATCTCATTGTCATCCAAAGGCAAAGATTAAATTTTCCTTGTCCATCACAGTTGGTTAGTTGGAAGGATCAGGAAAGCAATTAAGTATGTAGGACGCTTAAGCATAATGAGGAATACTGCAAAAAGTTTTGATATTCCAGTAACCAGCTTGACGTCCTACATAATTATTTTGATAGTCCAACAAAATTTTTTCGTATTTGTAGCAAACTAAATTTTTATGTTAGTAAAACTTTTCCATCGGAGTCCGTTGGAGAACACGAATGTGTTTTTCTTTCCGGTGCGAGCGTTTGCATCTTTCCGCATTGCATTTTTCCATACATACATATGTGCATGCACAACGAATCGCCGAGTACAATTCGGTAAAATGGCCACAGGAACGCATTTCAGTGCAAGGACGCTTCCTTTCACCAATTTATGATGCGGAAACCGGCCGTGGTGATGGCGGAACGTCGGGAGGGTAAACCACTCGTGGAAATTGCCGCGCGTGAGCACGGAACTTTTTTTAAATTTATTCGTGTACCGCCTGCCGACGAAACGAATATCAAGATTAACGTTCAAAGCCAGTGAAAAGAGTGAGGTATAGAGAAACGAGGGCGGAAGAACCGATTCGCGCTAACTTGGATGGTGAACTTCGAAACATATCGAGATCGCAATTACCTGTCGCCCATCCACAACTGAAAATCGACGGCGAAAGTTGCGAAGATCGCACAGCGACCCTATATAGTTGCTTTAAATTTCCATACTTCACTTTCGCGAAGTTCTCTCGAGAAGTTTGATGATCGTGTCGACAAGAGTGACACTTCTTCTACCCCGAGAGAGTAATTTTCCGTCTCTCGTTTTATATGGCGCGGGGCTTTCTAGGACGCAGTCAATTCGCTTTAAGTCGTATGAATATATTTTTTTTTATCGATGCTATCAGATCTTTTATATCCTGTTTCGTTATCCGCTTTGGCTTGTATTTTCTGTTTTAAATCTTTGAACGCACTTTTGTCCGGATAAAAAGGACGTGATATATTTTTTATTTTGGTTGCCTCTTTATTATTATAATATATTACAAATATAATTTATTTAAAAATCTCTTCCGTCGTTTACATGCGAAATAAATATTCATTTGAGTAAACTTTTTCAACTTGGAAGATTCTTAGTATCTTTCATTAAAATTCATAAAATAATTAGTCAGGATAAAAGCAATATTAACGAATTATGAGGCCTCGCATGTCGACTGGCCGTTGGAAGTTTATACTGGCGAAAGCGTACTTTATAAGTTCCGTGCACGAGGCCAAACTAATTAGATATGTATGAATAGCCCGAGCGTCGGTCGGGGACATATAATTAATGCGGCCCGCTGGCTAAGTGAGAAATTAATTATAATATGGAAATTGGAGTTGTGTATGTTCTCTCTCCTTCTCTTCCCCTAGCTCTTGTACTTGTCCTCCCATTCCTCTATTATTACACACTAAACTCTGACCAGTCTGACCATGCATGCGAACTTCCATCTTTCGACGCAATAGAAGGAAGATTTCTCGCAGATTTTGGAGAAGAAAATCTCCTTTATGCATGATAAAACCATCAACTCCTTGGGACAAATTCATCGCTACATGTGACCGTCGCGACATTCGACACGAATGTCGCGGAAGAAAGTTTCATACAGTCTGTTGTCAGAATTTAATTTTATCGCGTGATTCCGTCGCGTGCACTATGCGAAATTAAAATTGGCATATCTTTTTATTTACCGTTTAAACAATTTAATTAAATGAAAAGTAATTTGCAAAGTTAGGAGAGCTTATTTTAACTAAATCTAAACGTACTAATTATCAGATTAGAGATCATGTAAGTAATATAAAAAATTATTTTTCTGCATGTTATGCATAATTTTTAGTTATGCATAATTTCAGTTTTGCACTGGAGCGTTAATTTGAAAGTGATAGTTATACATATTTTGCTTGTGAGATAAATATCGCTAAATCTAAATTAGATCTTGTAATATGTTCTCTTATTTATTTTCATCGTTATCTGGCAGATACAGTTTGCAAATGTATATGGAATTACATACATATGTCTTTGGGAAATTGTTCGCTTTGTCATAAGCATTGTACTTTCTGATTATTCAACGTTATGTAATAATGATGAGCAAGCGGATTCATATTCTAGTTTCCTGCACGCTTTACATGTCTTCTCTCTCGAGGATATCATCAAACAGAACATCAAATTTCAATATGCAACAAAGTTATATTTGAGAGATAAATTGCATTTGTATGTATATAATAAATTTTTATATCTTAAATGATTAAAATTGCTGACAAGTCCATACTTGGGAAATAAAAGAAAGAAACTTACTTTTTACAAAAGAAAGCTTACAAAATTTTATAAATCTTATTTCGAAAATAGGTTATATTTAAATAAATAAATTAGATATTAAATTAAAACAATATATAAATATTCTGAAAATTTTGTATAAAATGTTATATCTTCTTGATTACAATTATATAATAGTTATGTAATTATCACAGATCAATGATTTTGATCTTGTTGTCTCAAATATATAAAAATGTTCCTCGATAAAAACGTAGAATAAAACTAAAGAAACTATAGATACATTGTAATTTAAACTTGCGGTAGGTCGGCAAAGAGAGGATTTCGACCGGAATCGATTTATTTTATCGGTTAACTACAGGGTAACGATAATCTCGTTCCGTAGCCGAGCCCACAGGAGTTATCCTCGTCAATAAGGGGCAAGTTTCGAGCGAAGCAACTTCTACGGGCTACCTCAGTCGAAGTTAAGGATAATCTCATTGACGAGTCTGCGACACACACACAGTCAGAATTCGTCCGAGTTCTGCAATTTTTGGGGTCAAAACCGCAACGTGCAAGAGTACTACAGAGCCTCTACTCGTTAAGGAAGTTCGTAGATAGCAACTCATCATGAACGGAAGTACGTTGCTCTCTTCAGGATTTGCTATAATCTCGGCACCGTCGATCCTTCAGTTCCTTTGGGAAATATATACTTAAATTTTGAACGTATATATTTTTAACTTAAACTTTCCTGCGTAATTATAAACATTAATTAAGATATCAGAAAATTTAAAATTCGAAAGTAGTGTGAATATGTATATTAACACAACACGCAGTGATTTTTAAGCTAAAATCTTGTTTAAACAAAGTTTATTCAGAATAACATAATGAAGAGTTATTTATTTTGCTTTGAGACCTTGAACTTTTATGTGTCTTAAAATTTTATCTGTTTGTTTTTTCGTTTTTAAATACGAAAACTACGGAAAAGAGAGTTTGGCTCGAGAAACTAGTGAATTTTATAACGGAGCAACACAGAAGCTTGAAATCTCATTTTCATACTTTGACTCTTAGGTGCGAAACTTATTCGATTAAAAGCTTGAGGCTCGAAGTCGCAAAAATGCATCGCGGTATTCGATTCGCAAATCGAGGTCGCCGTGGTCAACAGGCCCCTCTCGCCTGTTAACGAGTTCGCGAGTTTGCTAAAGTCCCGTCTTGGGTAGCCTCAACAACGAGTTGGGGATTCCGCTTAACTCGTTGCTTTGGTAAACTCGAGGACACTTTGTTAAGCTTAATCTCCTTTCACGGTTATTGGGTTCTCCTCTTTACGAACAAAAGGACGCGAGGTTGTCAGAGGAGGACTTAGTCTTTCGGGATATACTGGATATGCTGACAGCCATATTGTATAGAACTACGCGGAAAATTCGTTCCAGATTTTATTAACTTCGCATACTTTTATGGAAATTGAAATAATCGCCATAGCAATATTTTCTTTGTATACTATTGTAGTAATTGAGAGATTCTTAGCAGAAAGATGGCGTTTCTTGCAGAGAATATAAAAGTGCTTATTACTGAACAAGTGAATTTTCATGCAGATTCATTTAAATAAACCTTTCAGAGGTATAAAAGGTTATAGCGGTGCTGTTTCGTTTTCTATATAGTTAACCATTTATATTCTATTCAAGATTGAATGACTGACTGAATCTTGAGAGAATGTACGATTAGAAGAATGGATTTTTAATTATCTTTTCTAACGGAAAGCATCCCTTCGGAGAAAGAGATTTTAAATACTTTTTACGTCGTACTTAAGGCGCATCCTGGGAATATGGCATGCATAGCCATTATATTACCACGGTCTGACAGCCGGTAGCACGGTCTTAACGATTATCATCGTTTTAATAAAATTTTACTTCATCAGCATCTCATAAAAAGCGGTTAAGAAAGAAGTTTTTGCTATGAACGGTGACACAAAAGAGCTAACTTGATAAAGGACGCCTTTGTGAGGCCAAACAGATGACGTAGGTGGTTAACATTGTACTTTATTCAGAATTAAAAATTCATGTTTTTATGCGGTTAAAATACATCAGTAAATAATTTTTTAAAAATTATATTAACGAGAATAAAAATTATACATAGGTCATGTAATTTTTCTTATTTAAAAATTAATTATTTTATATTTTTTATACAGTAATAAGATATTAATACAGTAATCGCTTTACATTTCATTTATATTACGCATATTTATTATGTAATTCGCCGTGCTTCTTTTATACCTTCAATATGGAGTCTGAGTAGAGAACAATTTAAATTATCCAATAACAACATATTGTTTTTGTGAAATCACGTATGTAGATGATGTATTATATTGACATTTCCAAGATCGATATTCAACAAAACAACATCTTAAACAATAGCATATAAAAAGTATCATATTTTATATATACGCGAATTATTATATTCGGTCATTAATTTCAATACTTTTTTTCTCAAAAAAAGCCATTATCGTCGTTTTTTCAGGTATTGGTAGCGACGTAGAACATAGTAATATATAATATTGAATATGTGGAATATAACAATATAGTAACAATTTTATATACATATAAAATTAAAATTATAACATATAATTTTATATAATGTTTATATAGAATAATTATTATATTATTCCATTAAATAATATGGAATGAATTAAACAATATGATATTTTATAATTCTATAGTTATGTTATACAATTATATTTAAAAAATAATTTTGTCTCTATTTTGTGTTGTGATCATTCGAAATAACGACGTATAAATATAACATATGGAAATGTCAGAAAGTATTCGATATTCTTGCAAGCTTTCCTGTTTAAAATGCATGTCCGAAAAAACGTCCATTGGTAAAAGCAAATACGTAAAAATCTCCAAAAATGTCACGGTTCTCTGATACTGTCAAAAAATACAACGTCAGGAATCCGCAATAGAAATATCAATAGAATCGGAAAGTAGAAATAGCAATAGAAATATCTCGCGTATTGTGCGTCTTTACCCTATGATAAATATTCTATTTAGGTACTCTATAATACGATATATTTCGATGTATTTCGAATTGCGAGTCTCCGACTTGTCAAGTACACTCAATGTCGTGCACGAAAATCTCACGGATTCAAAACGTGTGCGGATAGAAGAACAATAAAAGAGCGGTGCATCTATGTGTCGTAATTTAGGTCGAGGTGACAGGTCCCACGATAAATGCATGGCCCTTTAAGTGGTCGCCTCGTGGCGGCGTGAGAAGGATCCTCATGGGGAGTCTGGTAGTGAAATACGGCGAAAAAATTGTCCCCACGAGAATACCGCGAACGAACAGGCTCAATTCAGATAAAAATTTCCGACGTTTGTCACGCTTCTCTAATTAAAGGCGCCAAGATTAATGACAGCAATTTTCCGACGAAACCTCTCTGGGCCGATTGCTCTGTTTAACCATTCGAATTTCTTTCCCGCGTTCTTTGTATTGTTCCGCAAGTTAGTTGTTCCAGCTTACCAGGAACACAGATAGCATTGGTCGTCGTCGTCCTTGTTATCGTTTCGTCTGCCCAGTCACATTGCAACTTCGTCAGTAGTTGCAATTGCACCTTTATCTTAACCACACTCGTGTGTGGATAAACTTTTTGCTTTTATGTGGAGAGTAATTGAGTGAGAAAGAAGCTGAGGAAAAAAAACACGACCATGATGCACCGGTTAAATCAGTTGGCATAGTCGGCAAATAATGTGGATATTCAATGATGTGCTTTTTAATAATGTTACAAATTCTACCATTACGATTATTAGCAGGAACAAATAACTATTGTTTACTAATAACATATTAATGATATTTTGGTTTTACTTTATGCTTTTATCGTGAATAAATACAGCAACTGGTAACGCTCAACAGCATTTTTACTGATTATTTGATAAATGTAAATGTATAAAAAACAATATTAATATTTCTTTCTGATGATATTTAAATGTTTGCTACAGTAATAAAATTATGTGAGTGTGAATGTTGTAATTATTGGATTATATAAAGTTTGCCGGCATATTAATTAAATTAAAATCGCATTTTAATAGTGCATTGAATAAAAATCAAAAATGCATAAATCTCGAAAGAATCCTTATTCTTTTTTAATATATCTCGATAATCAAATATTAAGATTAAAGCAAACTTTATCTAAAAGTTAATAAAAGAATATAGTTTGTTACTTATTTTAATTGCTTTAAAATTTGATTTTTTAGAAAATATTTTATTTGCATACGATTACTCTTAATTTTGTCTTAGAAACTTTGTTTCCATCACACATTTTTTTCAATTAAAAATCCCCTTTTGAGTAAATGAAAGCACGGCATTTCCGACCATTCGGTAATGTTTTCAAGCGGATATGCAGTTGAGAATCGTGTACGAGATAAAAAACAAAATAATTGAAATAGATTCCATTAATCGAGATTTTTTGCGAAAGCTCGTGAAAGATAATTTCCCAATAGCAGTCATCGAGCTTGCAACTTCATCAGCGATTCCGCTCGTTCAGTACATTTGCGTAGGAGATTAAAGTTTTCTACTTCAATGGCGGATCGGATGGAATTGCCATGTAAAAAGGGCGCACGGCCCTGTACATTTACAATCTAGCTAAGCAAAAAGGCCGCTCCAATTTAATCCGGACGGTTACGGCCAATTTCACATTAATACTCAAGGGCTTCACCCTGAAAAAAGTTACGCCTATCGCTTCAGCAATAAATTAAACTGCTCGTTCTGCCATCTGCATAGGGCTTGTTAACTTTTGCATTCTCTTGCAACACTCGAACTATTTCTTATAACGCGCAGGATACATATTTGTATCTGTAGATACCTAGATATCTATCGATAGGTATCTACAAGTAAGGACAAGTAAGGAGACATTTGTCATTTTTCACGTTATATATAGTTCACTAACACCATTCGGACCATATGGACCTTACATTTTATATATTTTATACGGTGAAGACATAAAATAGGAAATATTTTCCGGAATAAAAAATTTCGCAGATAAAGCGCTTCGAAAAAGAAGATAATCAAATAAAAAAGAATGAGCTGATATAAATTTTTCATACCTTTATATTTTATTATGATTTTATGTCTGTTAAGCAGAAATCTATTAAGCCTATTTAGCATAGAAAAAAGTTTCTTTGTGCTTTTATTTCCTTTATTAACTTTCAACTATTTCTCGTGAACAAGTTAACTAATGTTTTAATTTAATCCGTATGTTAAAACTTCTCTGGTCATGACAGTTGGACGAGATCAAAGTTACAGCTTTAGATTCAACGTGAAAATATTGCAGTTCTTAAAACTGGTTCGCCACGGAAGACCGCATTAGTGGTCGAATTTGTTGACCGTGATAATTTATTCAAATTTTTACGAAACGTAAATCCGCTGGCAAACCCGTAGGTTTGTATGCGTTAAAACGACGCAGTCGGGTGTGCTCGTTCTAAACGACGTTACGCGTGTTCCCGCATGATATTATCAGCCTTAGCCATCGCCGTGGTAGCATCTAATGACATTCGCTCGCCATGTCGCAAGGCATACACTTGCAGCTAGTTTCCATCATAAATGGCCTTCGCACCGCGCACACCGAGTGCGGCGTGTCTTACACTCGTGGTTGTGCGCCCGGTTGTTCATTACGACGATCAGACGCCTCTAACGAGTGTTTAAACTAAGCTTGTTAACCAGCCACGGATGAGCAAAGGACCGCGTTGCAGTGACACGACCTATCGGATTTAAACGATCTCCTGATCTCCGACCTAAAAACCGCGACGCTTTTGGTTTCGCCATTCTCTCGTGTCCGCACCTTCGTTAAAAAAGCGCGACTTTTACGACTTTAAATTATGCTTGTTAACGACATCGGAAAACGGAGCACGTGAATGGAACAAAGATTCTTACATATCCGTAAAACATTGCCTGCGTCATCTAATTTATTTCACTCAAACTACTCTGTTTATCACATTGTATAAACGTAATTTAATTCATATCTATATTATTTAATAGTATATTTAATATCTTATATACGTAATAGACATGGCCAAACCTAAGTACAACTGAAAGGGGGGTAGTAATTCTTTGTGCAAAAATAAATTGAAATTGCAAACTAAACTTTTTTTATCTGAGGCTCTGTTTTCGAGAAAATCAAGTTTGAGAATTGCGAAATATATACTTATAATGAACATATGGTTTGTGGCAAGATATTGTAAATGTTATCATGTTATCACGTTATATTCACATGACTTCATGAATGACAGGATCAAAGAAGATGAAAACAAATAAATTAAATAACTGAAAACAAATAGTTAATTTTTTTATTTTATTAAGAGAGAAAAATTGCTCAAATAAAGCCTCGGACAAAAAAGTTTATTCTGCAGTTTCGACTTATTTTTGTACAAAGATTATCCTCCTCCTCTCGTTCAGTGTATTACAGGTTTGTCTCTATCTTATATAAAGATAAAACTTCAGAAAAATTAAGAAAACATTATAATGACTATAAAAAAATAAATATTGTACAATATAACAAATTGTTGAAAGTGCTCGTTAAATATTTTAAATTAACGTAAATCTTGATAAAAGTAAAAACTGATATTGCAAGGGAAAATAACTTCCGTGAACGATGTGCTAACTGCTTCAACAATATTGTCATTATATTCTACAAGGTTTGTAGACATAAACATTATTTTACGTGATATTACAAGGATGAGTACTATAATGAGTACCTTGTTAAAGTTTCTATTGTTACAGAAGAAAAGCGTTTGCCTCGACATAGATTACTGTTGTAAAGTTGACCTCTTGATACACACACTCGACCGGAAATAAGCGATTCATTTATAGCGAAGAACTTCAGAAAACAGGAGACTCATTTAACAAATTTTGCTCTACCATGATTGAGTTTCGTAGAGTTCGTAGCATGTTATGTCAGCAATCTAATGCAACTCGACTATTAGCTGAATGCCAGGCGCAGCTGGTGAACTCGGGAATCGCTTCCAGTGTCGGGCAAATATTCAGAGCTCAAATACGAACGTGATGGACTTAGCGTGACGAGAATTAATTATTATACATGTTGCATCACAATTATGTCGTATGCATGCATTTTGAATCGTAAAATATAAATAATGAGGAATTTTTAAATGAAAAATAAAACGCTAACATTTTTGAAAAATTATTCAGATAATAAAAAGCATTTCAGTTTAAAAACGAAAAAGAATCAGTACTAAAGGAAATAGTAAAATTTGTGCATCGCGAGAAGTGCTCTTCTCATATCTTTGTGCTTAAGAAGTCGTCATCGTTCTCGAATCTGCACGGTACGATCAATTCTTCTTTCTCTGCTTTGTGTGTATGATATTCTTTTTACAATTCCATTCTTCTTTGATGTACTCGTGGACAGTGATATCACCGCCGGGGTCGGTTGCCAGTGGCGCTTTAGCGCTTCCAGTAGTTCCGGTCAATAGTAGAACCGACAACTCGCGCTGCGGTTTATGAATTACGAGACGTGATCCGCGCAAAGTGACAGACCGGAAACAGAGAGATAAAGATAGATAGATAGATAGATAGAGAGAGAGAGAGAGAGAGAGAGAGAGAGAGAGAGAGAGAGAACTAGAGAAAGAGAATGAGAGGATGAGAAAAAGAGAGTAGTCTGATGGGTGCAAGCGCGATGACGTACTTGTCATCGTCAAAGAGTCTCGGACTAACTCGTAATTAATCGAGTTTCGCCCGCGGACGCGCAGCGGACTATTCCCGCGAGCCGGTTTTCTATCGCTGTACTTTGTGCTCTGTGTTTTCCAAACCGAGTGCCGTCGCCAACCGGCTTTTAATTGATACATCCTGCTCGTTAGCCGTGCCGCCGGCCATGGTTCTATCTCTTTGCTTCTCTTTCTCGCTTTCATTGTTGTCTCAAATGCTCCACCAGCGGAAAATCTAGAGTGTGTGTGTGTGTGTGTGTGTGTGAGTGAAGTGCAACTCGGTCAACCATTCGTGTTACAATGATTTCTTTTGCTTAAATTTAGTCAATAGATCTTCACTGAAGGTACAACAATCAGATAAATTATTAAGGTCTCGTAAATAAGCTCATATTTTCATATTTTATTTGTATGATATTTACAAAAATACAATATGTTATTATATATCTTTGAGTTTATGTTAGTTGATCGAGATTAATTTTAGTTTATTTATTTATATGTAAAAGAGATTTTTTTACTTGTTTTCTTGAATGTTTTTAGAAAATATCTGATTGGATTAATTAGAATTCTTGTTGAAAATGGACGAATCAGAATTTTCTGGTTAAATCTACTAGAATTCTAGTTGTGACAACCGGAATTCGGATTGATATATAATAATTAGAATTTTTCGATTCGCCCATTTTCAACCAAATATATTTCTCGTGTATAAATATGTATATAAGCAATCGATATACAATCTCTCGATAAGAGAGGCATTGCATTTGATGCGAAAGAAGACAATTTTCAATAAAATTTAACGGTTTCTCCATTTCTTCTTTTCTCAATAATCATATTTAATATTTACGATCGCTATACTTTAATCGCGCAAAAAGTCTCCTTCGCATTATTTTAAGTGTAAAGAACAGGAATTTAAGTAATTAAGCGCCGAGTTAAATCTTTCTCAAGAGGAAATCGGATTTAAATTACTCGCACGGACGCATTCGAATTACTCGCGCCAAATATTTCTCGATAATTACCTTTTCGTAAGACGCCCGCTGCCGTCTAACACGAATACCGTGGATGATAAAGAGAATTTCCAGCGGAACTCGGACCGCAGTTCTTCGTAATTCGTCTCAAAGGTGATCGGCACGCCTGCGCCTTTTTCGTGAGAGAAACTTAGCTTGCACGTATATCTCCAGGCGGGGCACAGTAGTATAAGTCCACCAATGGATCGCCCCGAGGCGTCCGAAGTTTTAATTAATCGAGGGTACGGGCCTCGAGATATTTTTATTAATTTTCCCTCAGTTCTCTCTCTCTCTCTCTCTCTCTCTCTCTCTCTCTCTCTCTCTCTCTCTCTCTTTCTCTCTTTCCTGCCTCTTTTTCTTTCTACAGTATCAGCGTTGTTCTGGACAACCTGGTCGAGTCAGCTCCAACCCTCTTTGGAGACTCGTAGAAGGATAATTGTGCCGAAGTTTTAACGGTGTACGCGCAAGTCTGGGCAAGATTACGATTATCTCGAGCAAACTTTCTACGTATCTCGAGATACGCGCGACGCAATCCACGAGCTACCGCTACGTCGCGAGAATGAAAAAGGACGACTATTCTGGGCGATAATTCTGTAAATTATAGGGGTTGCGTACACTACGGGAGAGTATACTTAACTGATTTTTCTCGCCAAATTATCGCGTTCTGCTACCGCGATGAGATAGATGTAGGTAAAACGATTCGAGGTAAAACTCGCGTTTCGAATTATAACATGGAGATCATTAATTATAGGAAATGATCTTGATGAACTTTCGATGTTGACAAGTTTTGTATAAATTGGAAACCCGTTACAATTTGTGATAATTATGTAGCGCATGATTATAATGCCGACGATAATTTGGATTGGCTCTGAATATTAATGCGTGCATTATATGTATACGAGTTATAAATCGTGGAGTGAGATGAATGACGTGTACGATAAGCGAACGACGTGTTCTGACCATTGCTACAATCTTCGACTGAATAGTTACTAAATTGCAGTAGCGAGTATCACGTTATTAGATTCACGAGTGGCAACCATTAAGATAACCGAGGCTCGCGTAATATTGCAATGGCGATTAATAACGATGATAGATTTGTCGTGTTGGGATTAGAATCTATGACCACCCGAGCTGTAGCATGACGTTCCGTGCGATGTACATTTAACTATTTATGTGCAGCAACTGCCCTATTTTCTACTCCGTAGACAGTGTAGACAAACGACAATGTAGAAAAGTTTTTGTAATAACAATTATTTTAACATGACTCATCCTTTTAAAAAAGCTTTTATAAAGAGTATATTGAATTCTTTTTATTTATAAATTTTTATCTTATTTCTCTTTAAAAATTGTGAGATATTTGAAACTATTTTATATGTATAAAGTGCTTTATAAAAATATGTACAATAATAGAAAAAATAAAACTACAAAATGATTTAGATTAAACTTTGAAGTTACAGAAAATGAAATATTAGGGTCATACAAGATAATTAAATATAGAACTTCTATCTGTCAATTACTAAAAATTAATATTGCAACTAAAAAAAAGTTCTATCGCATCAATAAGATTTTAAAGTTCGATTTATTTTTTCATTTTTTTTATTCTATAAAAAAATGTAAATAAAGTAACGAAAGTAAAAAGATGCTAATATTCATATAAATGGTAAACATCAATATTAATTAGAATTATGTAGAGTCTAAAAGTGGATGAAATGAATATGACATAGCTTTATCGTACATCAATCCATATCATGAGTATCTCGCATCGCGGGTATCGATCCGATAAATACGGAGAGTGTAATGCGGTGGTGTATGCATTACGTGCAAATGAAACTTGCACGATGTCCTGGGATTTCCAACCTAATGCATGCAGAGATTGCTGAGGAAAGATCGTATCGGATACTCGGAATAGTTCGGAACCGAAGGCATCGACATTTTATAGAACCTGTTATTACAGAAATATTAGTATCTCAAAATCAATAAAGTGGGTATTGAAATATGCTTATATTCGTAATATGCTTATATCGCTAGATGTTATCATTGAGATTAATTATTTATAAGATAGCTTTCAAGCGAATTCTTATTTTATTGTCAAATAATAAATTTTATTGCAATTAAGTATCATTAGAAAATTACATAA
Organism: Acromyrmex echinatior; assembly: GCF_000204515.1. The sequence continues at coordinate 2,808,537 of NW_011627046.1, read as the reverse complement.
CTATAGATAAAATATTATATAATATATTGTACGTGATGTTTAAAATCATACCTAATGAATGGAATAATGCTTATGACCTGCAGGCAATATTTGAAATTTATTATCGTTGTATAGCATCTGCTATGATTAATCGAATTAATATTTACGTAACTTGACGAAAAACGTGATATTACGAGGTAATTTTGAAAAACTCGAGCGAGATTGTACTTGTAATTCCCTGACTGACTTGACATTTACGGAGATCGTCGGTCGGAAATTCTGAACGTATCGGGAGAAATCCCAAAACGTTCGCCCGACGTATAACGCATTTCCTGCAATAATGGCTCTCGAATAATTTAGCCGCTTTAATAATGCGTCCATTAATATCGTTACTTTTATTATATTATCGCGCTCTGATTCAAGCCCGCACTCCGATGCGCGATATGCGCCACCCCCCTGGAACGATATTCCGTCCGTTTTTGAAAAATTCATGGATCTGGCTAATTGCGCGTTGGGCGAGTTTATTCCTCCTATTTCGCCGCGTTTCGCATAATAATTTGTCGTGACGCAGTCCCCAACGAGTGCGGTACTCGATGCAATTAGCTCGACTGCTAATTACGACTGTTTCTTTGTTATGTCGCTTCGTTTTTCGGCCAAACTCATTTCCCGACCATATTGCGCCAGCTAGATGATAGTAGAAAAATATAGATAAAACGTGAGGTTATTCCATCTATTTAGTTATCCTTGTAGCTTTTCTTATATATATTTCTCTCTCTCTCTCTCTCTCTCTCTCTCTCTCTCTCTTATTAACTCATTTTATTAACAAAATGTTTATAACAAAATGGTATCCCTTACTTCAAAAATGATATAATTCAAAAAATTAAGTTTCCCAGGAAAAAAAAAAATAATTTTTCAGATTGACAGAAATTTATTAACTAAATAATATCGCAAAAATATTTCTTAACTTAATCAAATGTCGTTTTTGTTATTTTCGTTTCAGTCTTTAAAAAAAAACATCCTTTTTGAGTTGTAATGATTTTGATGATTTTTTTAAAACCATCCTTTTTAATTTGTAGTGATTTTGATAAGTTTTTATGAAGTTATTATAATTATTTTGATGATTAATAAAGTAATATTTACTTATTTCGCGTGTATTTGTGAGTATTAAAATAAAATTCTAATTTTAAGAAGTATTCATCTATTAATAGCATGAAAATGATCTCGCCATCAGTTTCTTAATAAAATTTCATCTCTTAAGAATGCAAGCTATAATTTGGAAACCACAATGATGCGGTATACTGTAGTACGTGCCAATAAATCTAGTAGGATACCCGAGTTCTCTGCTATCGTGCCCTATTTTATCCCTTCACGCTATTCCTTCCACTTTATACATTAAGACGAGCGACGTTGAAAGAGCAGCGATTTTCCGCGGTGATTTTAATTAGTTTCGAGGCTCATTAATTCTATATCGCCGCGCAAGAATGATTTTGCATGAAAAGACCGTTTTGTGCAATATTATTTAATATAAGCATTGTGTTATAATAATATTCCTTTAATTATTTTCACACTATGGATAGCTTGTGATCATTACACCGATTTATTAAACGAGTAATGCCGAAATATGTTGCCAACGTATGTTACATGTTGAAAGGATTTTGTTCATGAATTTAGACTAAACTTTTTTCATACAAACATTAAATTACGATTAATTCATATTCGGTTTAATTCAGTTTAATGCTTTTCTAATATTTTGAATGATGCTGTCTGATATTTTGAAAATATCTTATATTAACCAGGATTCGGTCGTATTTAAAATAAAGTTATTTAAAATATATATTGTAAATAAAAAATAAAAGAGTTATTTAATATTCTTTATTTTAAATAACTTTTTCTGACCTATTTCTTATTTAATATTTTAAATAAATTTGTGGACTTTATTTTATATTTTTTATTTTAAATAAGTAATAATTATTTCACCGAGCACTGATATTAACACAAGCAATCTTAATTAGTATTTTGCGGTTCGTACATTTATTATTCACCATCTGACTGAAACTACACTAAAGCACGAACTAAATCGCATATTTTTTTACCGTAAACGTGCCGATATAAAAACACCTATTAAAGTTGAAGTACTTTGTTTTTGTGGTTTAAGTTTTTATCTATAACAACTATGCAATAATAATTGTATGTATTTATCAAGCAGAAGACTAATGTTCTTACACGACGGTACTATGCCATCGGTGGACTGGAACGTCAAAATTCGCGCATTGTGCCGTCGGCGGACCATAAATGTTCAAATGCTTATAGCCGCAGAATTACGCTTATACAATTCTCGTGAGCATCATTTGTTCTTGTTTAATATTTGATAAACAACAAGAATGAAATGATTCTTAAGCGCCGTAAGTATGAATCAGAACCGCAGTTTATGTCTTGCATGTCAATTTGCTTACTTCTTTTAAAAGATACTTCTTAAAAAAAAAAAAAAATTACTTTTAGTTTTTTAAATATTCATTGTATTTTTTAAATATTCATTGTCATAAGATCCGTTTTAATATTCAAGACATGAAGTTTCATTTATTATATTTCCGAATTCTCTAATATTTGTAATATCTTTGAAAATTTAATGAAGTATAAATTCATTCTGCTGCATATTTCCCGTGATGTCTATTAATAACACAGATTTCGATTACTCGAATGAATCTAAACGTATGGATTACACGCATGCATATTTACGCGAATGTGCCTCTACATCGAGGATGGGTTGGACGCATCGAGCGAGCTCTCAATCCAACGGATGCATTTAGTGCATCGTGATGACATGAAAAGGCGAAACCGATTTCATTCAGCTAATACCCTTTAGTTCCTATATTCCAAATTCCCCAGTATGAATAAATCACAGGCTCCGACTACCATATGACGAGTTTGACTCGTGTCGATCGTCCTTTTTCGCGAAATTGACAAGAAACGTAAAGTGTCCAGAATAAAATTTCAACTGAAGAACGAAATATTAGGTTTTGCAAAAGTTTGTGGAATTATTGAAGTTACTAGAATTTATTGTAAAAAATTTTTTTAGCTATTTGTTTGTTATTATAATGTTAGATACTAACTGCATTATTTAATATATATATAAATTCTATTTTTTGACTATCCAATTTTAATTTATTGCTTTAATTTTAAAGCATGATGAAATATATGTTTGCCACTATTTCTTATTTATTTATAACTAAAAGAAGAGTAGCATTGAAGCTATAATGATTATACGTGAAATTTATGACAGTGAAACGTGAAACTTACAACAACGAATCTGATTCTAAAAGTTTCATAAGTGACTTTAATTAATTTAATGAGTGATTTAAGACAGTTTGTTCTAACGATACTGATTTTAATAAAAATTAAAATAAGAAACGTCGGTTAAATATTAAATTTCAGCCAAGAAATACTCTCAGTGTAAATACATTATTATAACGTTGCCGAGCAATATTATAATAAATACATAATTAATAAATTTTACAATAAATTCTAATGACGTCTAGAATGGTGACTCCATAAATTTTTATACTTAATATAGTATATGTCAAACAATAAATTTTAAGATTGCAAATTATTACTCATTAAAATTACGTAATTATATAGATAAGATATAAAAAGAGAATTCTTATTAATAAATTAGGTACTTATTTTAGACATTGATTGATAAATTTAAATTCGAACTGTTTTGCTGCTTAATCGATATTCTTTTGAATTGACATGAGAGAATAAAATAGAGCCTGTTCGGTCGAGGACTGCTCTCTAATTAGGATTAAAATAAATTATACAAACATGGCATAGCTGTCATTCCATTTATTCTTATCAAAATCGATCGGTAACTATTGCATCGTGAATTTAATTTTAAACACGCAGTCATTATTTATTATGAGACTAAAATAGGTTACATAAAACACTAAAGATAGAACGCTCAGTGTGAGAAAAGTAAAGCGACACACACACACACACACACACACACACACACACACACATACGCACACACACTCGCTCACTCACTCACTTGACTAAGGCCGCTAAAGCTATTAGTGTTTAAAAGTTGCGCGAGATCCCGGGAGTAGATAAAATAAACAGAACAAGAATACAGGAGTGCTCTTTTCGAACAGTCTATTATAGCTATATGTGCAATACTTTACGCCGCCGCGGCCTGCCCGATCGACCGCGTGAAAAATCGCTTTTCTCAAGTAAGCCCTCGCTTACCGTGTCGCGATATATTTCCCAGGACGACGACGCCATTTCCGAGCACTCACGGGTAATCGGTCGACAACGCGGTTCTCGGGATACGAAAAGATATTGGAGCACCGTAAAGCGCGATGTTAATTGTCGCGAACGTTGGAAAACGTCGAAAGCCAGCGTTTCTTCAAGGGTCGCGGCCGGCGCCGGTGTTGCTTTATCGAAGAAACAGAAGAGTAAATGGAAGAATAAACAAGTATTCAAGGAATTGCTCTCAACGGATAGAAAAGGAATCCCCGCCCTGGTTAGTTCTCCGCGTCTTGAAGACCGTCATAACGTCGCATTATTATTCCATTAAGAGACAATGGTGACGTTTTCGCTCGTAACTCGATGAAGAGATGATTGAAGAGCTCAAAAAGAAAAGTTAAATCCAAACTTCTGTCCTTCTATACTGAGATCTAATTTATGGGACTAGGGAAGATGTTTTAGCTTGAAAATTGAGGAAGCTTTATATATATTTCATACAGCAAGATTTTGCGAATAGTAGAAAAATATAGTTTTAACTTTTAAAGTTTGTTTTCACAATATGTGATTATCTACATAATAAAGATAAAAGTTACTAAGAGATTCAGCAATGAAATTCATTCATGGATTTCTTGGTAACCTTAAGGGGCCTATTCTGTAACTCTTAACGACTACTGTAAAGAATTGTAGAATAGACCCCTTAATCTTTGGGGTTAGTAACCATATATTGTGAAAACGAAGCTAAGTAAGATAGGTGATTCAAAGATACGCAAGTTGATAGATGGAGTGCTCACAGAACACACCCCAAAAATTATTTAAATTTTATAATCTTACTTTAATAGTATATTATGTTAGGTAATTTTATTAACATCACTTATACTCTTATGAAATAAAGAAATAAAAATAATGAACTTTAAAACTTTTGAACATCTGGGCAATACCGTTTATTTTTCTCTTCTAGAACAAGGTTTTAAGAAAAGCTACACCCCTGGGATATTGTGATTTATCCATTTAATATAAAATTTGATTAATTTATATTTTAGAATATTTGAACTCGTGTAAAATATAGAACTACTATAAATCGGGATGTTGAATGCACTTCAGTTATTATACTTTTCGTTTTAATGAGCAGACTTAAAAAATTGATCTCTCCTTAACTCAAGGTTTCTCTCAAATTGACGGCAGCTAGAATCTCGGTTAAATGATCGAGAATTCTGTGTGCCTCTTTATCCCCTTCTCTTCAATCCTCTTACTGCGCGATGGATCAATTAATTATACGACTGACAATGACGGAGCCCGGAGAGGAGAGTTCTTTTTGAAAATATACTCCGTCAACAATTCGCCGCGCTCGGTGATTTATGATTTCCGGATTTCTCACGCAGGCTGAATCCACGTCCGGAGACGGATTCAACATCCGGAAAAGCGACTCGTCGGCCAAACTCCGGTGGCGGGTGGACGGCCGTGGAAATGGGATAATTTTTCGGGTACGAATTCGGGGCCGGTAATAAGGACATCAATCAGTCACGCCTAATAAAGCAACGGGGTTGGTGATAAATGGCGCAATAGAAATGGTTTGCGTTTGCGCGCCGGATCAAGTCGAGAACGAAACGATAGCAGTTCTCAACAATCTCAAGGCTACGTTTGCCTGGAACTATTGTACAAGCAGCACGTAATTCGAAAAATTAAACGAAGAAGAGAGAGGAGAGAAATGGAAGCGAAACGGTTAGAACGAAAGAGAGGAAAGGATTTATGTTACTGTAGATGAAAGGGCGACCATGTATATATAGATCTATACCGAGCCGGTGCTGAATAATGCAGTCTCTGACGTGATCTTTGCCATTTTCTCAGATACAATTTCTCGTGGAAACCTCGGGCCCCACGAGACGAAAGAAAGAGAGAAAGAAAGACGCCCGACTCACCTCAATTACATCGATTCCTTTCTGTTTGCTCTTTATAACCAATCTCTTGAGTATACGCTCTTTTTCCTTTCGCGGTCACCATGAGAGAGGGGGACTAGAAAGAAATATATAAGGAAAGCGTATATAGAATGAAAAAGGCAGAATGAGAAAGAGCAAGGATAGGTCTCGTTTTTCGCAAATCAACGATTAAAAATGAGATTCGATATCGGCGCGATTTTTTTTTATCTTTATATATCGTAGCATGGAGGAGGAATTTTTAACCATTATTTGTATGAAACATTTGTATAAAAGTATAAAAGTATATTTTATATACTTTTTTAATGTGATTAAATTGCAATGCGACCGTAATAAATGTGCAAAGTATATACGTTTTAATTATTCTACAAATTTGTTAGAAATTCAAAGGTGTAATATTATTGTTTATAATCAATTCATAAATTAACATTTAACACGACGCATAAATTTAACATTTATTTTTATTCTAATTATTTAGTGCTTAAATATTTCTCTGTGAATTTATATAACATAAGTACATATCTGCTTCTGCGAAATTTTGTTTTAAAACGTTTACAATTATTAATTCCATCATATTATTTGTTTTACTTACTTTTATCTGTCGTTTGCACATGATATTATCACTTGATTAATAAATTCTTATAACTTCCTACTAGACTTTTAGTAGATCTTCTCTAGGAGCTAAAGCTTCTGCCTTAGCCGCGCAAAGATTTATGCGACACGAGAGAGACATATTCGAGAGAAAACTTAAGCTGCCTTAGCGAAATATTCATCTATTCACCGGAAATGAATTTCGTACACTGAGCTCTTACAATACCGCGACCATCGAAGCGGCTGCGACGAGCTCGCAGCAATGCCGGGGGATTTCCTTTGCGCGCAATTCGCGACGTCGAAAGTTTCGGCCCTTTGTCGTGCGACAACAGGCTTCGATTCAGCATTTCGCGTCCACCCCTTGGCAAGCACGCTTTTCCCAAAACTTTTGTCGTCTTGCACGCCGTGCTTTTTCAAACGTGTCATTTTCCTTTACTGCAGAATGGGAACTTCGAAAAGCTGATTTTTGCAAGATTGTGCGTCTTTTGCTCCACTCTCCGCGCCGTGTCGATGAAAGTTATGCGAATGCGTCGTTTCCGCTCGAATAATACCGAATCATCGATTTTGATTTACACATACAAGTTCGCGCTGCCAACAGGTTCATGCTGTTATCGATCGTTTGAAAAATGATATTCTAAGATCGGACACAATCAGTGCACGTTCTTACCCCGAAAGAGTTATGGAGGTTTTTCGATTTTTCCAATTTTAACGACAGTTATGAATGTCCTCTAGGTAACAAATATTTTTTTATTTTTGCAGCTGAATATTTTCTACTTGAAGTAACACGATAATAAAAATATGAAATCTATTCAATAGAAATTATTAAAGTCAAAGAATCAATTGAATCTGTTTGAATAAGAAAGGATGATATTAATATATCCACAGTACAATTTTTATTTAGAATTTTTGTATGTGTATATATATATATTTTTTACAAAGATAAAGCCAAATAATTGGAGTATTTCTTGACTAAAAACTTTTGTTAATTAATTAACAAAATCGTCAGTTTTATTTAATTTTTCTTTTTAGTATTCACAGTTCCCTTTGCATTAATAAATTAATTTTTGAATTATTTTTAAGGATTAATTATGATATATGTTCATAGTTGATTTTGGAGTTTCAAATTAACGTCTAAAAGCTCAAGTAATTAAGATAGCTGTGACTTAATCTTCCTTTTATCTATCTTCTCTCTTTATCTTTTACCTCTTTAGGCATCTTCTCTCTTTTCTCTCTGTTTCGTCGGTACGAGTATAAGGTATGGAAAAGATATTTCATGCGGTCCATTCCTTCCGTCCGTTATTCTCGTGCGCGCAGGCCGGAAGGCAATTACCGGCTGAGAAATGTCTACAAAAGTGGAACGTGCGGGGTGGAAATTTCGGTAGGTCTCGTACCCTTTGTGCTCAGGCCGCATTTTAATTGCCCCTCTGTACCCTTTCTCTTCCTTTTTCTCCATGCTGTGAGAGAGTGTCACAGCCAGACCTTTGCGAGCTCGAGGATGCCATAAAATATGATTATTCGATTGGTGCTGCGAAGAATTCTTCTTAACACTACAAAGTGAAGCAAGTAGAACCAGTAGTAAAGCATTTAATTTAACTTTATTTTGATTGTAACGATATTTCCACATTTTAGTTCAAAACTTATTGTATACTCGCAGAAATTATATTAATGTTCTGATGAGTATTATAGTTAGTGTGTAAAACTCAAATTTTATTTTTGCAATTTAAAAAAATTGTTTAACGAATAATAAATACAATATAAATTACAAATTTTTAGTGGAAAAATATATCTGGAAGAAAAAATTTAGAACATACATACACATAGAAATTATCTATATTCAAATAAAAGAAAAGCAACGAAAAAACATCTGAATAAATATTTTTGCATGTTCTTCCGTTTAATTAAGAATTACGTTAAACATCAAAAAGTTTATCGTTGAAAATTTCGTTACGTCACAAACGCGTATTAATATCTACAAACAAAAATCTCGAAATATAGTTGAAGGAAGGCAAACGCACTTTCCTTTCGCAACCTAGAAAATAAACAAAGAATGATATTTAACTAGAGTCGCTTCTTTTGCGCGTTTCAACAATTCAGCGTCTGGCAGGGAGGTAATTACATAATAAGAAATCCGTCAGAGAATCTCGCGGCAGGTGATCTCAAACAACAGTCTTCCGCGAATAGCCGACCTTCGTGGTTTTCCGGTTTTGTTAATTACACCAGTCAACGGAAGTGTCACCGGCAGAGCTTGGCCGGCACTTCCGCTCGACAACGTGCATGTAGAGCGTCATTGTTCCACGAGAAATTTAATTTAAATCGCAGCTTAACACGGCGTCCGACGCGACGGCTAGTTTTAATACAGCGGCTGTTAAAATTAAACGTAATTTTTTTTCTCGCTATTAGACAACGAAGTTCGCATACTTAATATTGAATTATAAACACTAGACTGCATCATAAGTTATCCGTAGGAATTTATAATTATAATTGTTGTGTTCTGCTAAAAATATTTTTATTTAATGTGAACGAAATTCTTTCTCCATAATATTCATAATATTAAAAAGGATAGATAATAAAAAATATCAACAAATTGTTGATGTTTTTAAATACATTTAAATTATAATTATATTTGCTGTATTTATTATGTAAAACAATACGATGTTTGTGTATCTTAAATTTATTGAATACATCATTTATTCACTAAGCTGACTAAAGTATTTAAAAAATGGTATAAAAAAATGAAAGAAATTGACTCAATTGAATTTTTAAATACAAAAATTTATAAAATATCATAAATAAAAACTTATATTTAGAAGAGGAAGTACAATTGTGTACCATCAATACTCACTATTTTCTAGTACCATCTTAACGTAAGAATCCTTGTAAAAGGATTATTCACAATGGGCGCACGTACACGGCACTCCAAAACACGTTTCGTCTCCGAGTGTCGCTGTGAAAGCAAATCTTGTAAATTTAACCGCGTCTTACAGTGTAATCCGAGTCGGTTTTATTATCCACAAGACAATCTCGCATGCAATCTATAGTGTTCTCCTCTCACCTTACATCGTTGAGATGAGTTTTTTCGATTGTCAAATCCCGCGAATGCAGTTCCATAAAATGACTTCGAAAGAGTCTTCAGATCCCTTGAATTCCGGATAACTGTCGGGTTAGCACACTGTAATGCGGTTTGTATATCGATAGCTCGTTACATGCTCGGCGAGAGATTCCGAAGCGTGAAAATCGGCAACAGCGACGTTCAGCAGCCTTTCAGATGCAACTGTTGCTGTGCTGCAACCGCCGCCGTCGCTTTTATTTGGCAGATGGCGATATTTCGTTTCGCAAGATATCAGCCACGACTATAAATCCCTCCGATGCAGAAAATCGTATCGTAAAATATTGAGATACCCGCATTTCCACGTATATAACGTTGTTCCTGCACATTACTGCTTACTGCTCATTCGAGCACATTCGAGATTATGTAAGTTCAACCAATCGAGTGTACAACTACAAGCGAGTGTACGTAATTTAGATCCGTATATTTTTTAAATTTTTTGGGGTGAAATCTCACTCCAAAAAAGTTAAAATACTGTCACTATTGAAAAAGAGTAAAAAATTTGCTCTCTTAAATAAGAGTAGCAGATTTTTACTCTTTATTCTAAAGGAAAGAAATATTATCCCTTTTAGAGTGAAACTCATTCCAAAAGTGTGAAATCTCAATTTAAAAAAGAGTGAAAATCTGCTCTTCTTTATTAAAAGTGCATATTTTTTACTTTTGTTTTAATAGTGGCAGCATTTTAACTCTTTGGAGATTTCACTTCAAGAAATTTAGAGAGTACTATTTGTTGCTACGAATTTAGCTTATTTAACTGTAATTATACTAGAACTTTATTTCTTCCTTTCAATTTACATTGAACCGCTGCTCCATGAGATACTTGTGCAGAAAGCAAAGTTTCTCGATTACAGATCGATTACAAACAGTTTCGGTTCTCTTAATGAAAAGTCAATAAAATGTAGAATAAGGAAAAAGATCGAATATCTAGGAAACTGTACTTTATGTAAATTTACTTTAGTTACAATATATTTGTGATTTGAATTCGAAAGCCAAAACTAAAAAGTATCTCTATTTTTTCAATCTGTATTCTTTTATCTTTCTTTTGAATAGAGAATTTTTGTAATGCACAACTATGAAGACGTTAAAATATCTTAAATTTTCTTTCAGAAAATGGGCAAATCTAAATTCAAATATCACGATGCATGCGCATGACAATGTATATACATTGCTGCTTCATGCTGAGATCGGTGACTCTTACGTTGCGAATTTCTCCATTTCGCAAAAGGACGTGTACTTGTATAAAGTCATTGTAATGTTAGAGTAAATGTAATACATGTTCCTATGACGAAAATGCACAGGACTATCTTATCGTCGACCTGCGCGACTTGAGCGAAATCCGGGCGAGAGAGGAACCGGTCGTGGTGTACCGTAGAATTCCTTCCTCTCATTTTACGACTTTGTGGAAAAGCAAAATGCAAAATGCATCGTCTATGAACTTCGCTAAATCACATCTGTTACGAGGATACTTCTGTAACTACGATAAAAAAAGATGCGCGCACGATAGTAGTCTTATTTTTAAATTCTTTAATATAGTGGTTTTTCGTAGTAAATATAGTGAAAATAAAATAAATAAAATAAATACTTTTTTAATATTACGGGAAACTATTGCAACTAATTAGTACAAATATCATATCGCACTTTGCAAAAAAAGAAAAAGATTATTCTTCATTATATAAGCCGCGACAGCTATTAACATAGATTGAAAAATTTCTATCAGGGATAAGAAATATTAAAGGAGAGAGTACGCCAAGAGATTATTAATGAGTCTTTGTGACTTAAAAGAAGGTTACTCGATAAAAATCTGCATTATTGTTAGAAATGCTCGTCGACGAGCGATCTGTCGAGCGACGGAGTAGAAAGTGTCGTGAACCGTGTTTAAGCAGTCACTAGTAGCATAATCGATTTTCTTCATGCCTGAGTTAATCTTATTGCTGGTTGCTCTTTAAAAAACTACTAGTATTATAATTTTACAAATCAATAACTCTTTAAGAATTTATGTACTACAGTACTTATATAGAATTGGTCATATTGAAAAGTAATATTGGTTATTTTAACATTATTTTAACGCTGACGAGATAATAATATTCCTGCAGAGATATTAATATTAGAATCAAAGCTTTATATTAATGTATTATTATAACAATTGTATTATAAATACAAACGGAATTTTTAAAATGTACGAGGATGTATTTTTCGAATCTTGAATTTATTTATATAATTTGCATATATAAAAACGAGAACCGCGCATATGTTTCGCAATACATCCTATCGTGATAAAATATCATATCAAAAGATTATACTATGGTTAAATTATACAGAACCAAATGGCGAAATCTCGAAAACGTCACACAAATTTTATAATAGATATAGGGATGGGGCAACTGCGAATATTCAAATGGAAAGTTAAATAAAATCATCGATTAATTATCAATTATAGAAGTTTTTATTAATATCTTCAGCAAATACTGCAGTTATTTGGCTTTAAACTACAATAATCAACTACAATAATCAACTACAATAAAGAACGCCGGATTTCTGAAACAAATTTTTCAAAAAAATCTGTTTTTAAATAATTTTTTAGCAATCCAGCATTTTTTTTGAGAATTTCGATAGCTCCCTAAAGAATTCTATCGATTGTGCTATATAGATCAAAGTGCTAAATTGAAAGATAAAAAAGTTATAGTCCTTAAAAGTTTCAGAATTGTGATGTTGTCCCTCCGTTACTTCAAATATTTTCACCGCTTTAATCAACGGAATTCTTTTTGAAATGGATTGAAAACTTTTCGGAAATAATCAGAATTCTGCTTATTTTTTCCAAATTTTGAAAAAAGAAGGCATCACAAGAGGTATAATATGAATATCTCAGGGAAAATAGATACGCGAAAATCCCGAGATTGATAAAATATGGAGTTACGATATCTGGAAATCTTGTCAGTGATATTAAAAAGAGTTTTTGACATTCTCTCGAGGGATATGAGGATCGTTGTATGGACTGCCTAAAAAAATCTATAACTCTTTGTTATCCGATGATTCCTCTTTGCTTCATTATTCTTCGTTTTCTCGCGGCGAGGTGGACGCTTTTCTGAATGAGACATCGATGTGTGTTCCAGTACCCGTGGAGTCGATACAGGGGGTGGCGGGTCAGAGGACAATCCTGCCGTGTAACATACAGCCCCGCGAGTCGAATGACGCCGTCTCCATGGTGCTCTGGTTCAAAGAGGACAGCGGCGAACCTCTGTACAGGTAAGCCGCATTGATATTTATGAACGATGTTCCCCGGAGCGCTCGTTCGCCTGGTCTCGACGCGAATCTCTATGGCGCCATAGATTTCAAAGCGGACTTAACCGTTCGAAGAACTTGCCGTAACACGGACAGCGTAGCAAATGCGTAGATCGGGCGGTTATATGCTACGTTAGGGATCTCTTTTTTGATAAATCGTTTTTATTCTTTTTTATAGTGAACATTATAATATAATCTTTGCATTATCAATTTTGATTTAAGTTAGTTGATTAAATTTTATCCCGCATATAAATAAATATATACATTATACTAAGAGAACAGTTTCTTGTATTTGTGACTTTATATATTTTCTTAATTTTGTTACTATAATATTATAATTATTTGATTCTATCAAAAAATATGTATATAGTTGACACTAAAAATGATTATACATTATAATTAAATTGTAGTAATTGCAAGCATTTTTATAATGTTTGCAATTATTACAATTAATAACTATGATTTAACTTTTTGCTATAACTATATATATATTTTTTTAAATAGAATACCTGTAGTTATTATTATACTAATATTACAGTAATAACTATCATTATGTAATTATAATCACAAACACCAAAAATTTTTCTCTCAGTGTATGCGGAATCACAAACATAAATCAGCAACAATTGATTTAGTTTCAAAATTATTCAAAGGCTCTTTTGAATGCAGCAATTGAATAATAGCTCTGACGCGTTCTGTCTATAAAATTCTCTTGTTGTATCTCTATTCTCTCGTGAGAAGACACGCGTTACGTATGCATCGCAAGGCGATTGTGCGTGCATGACATTACATTACACATGTCGTTTTGATTTTCTCGTCGTGACATTACAGGAAGAGTCATGTCAGTCACGAAATAACGTCTTTATCGAGTAAATGTCACGAGTCATTTGCGTCACGTTATGATCGCGTATCAAATTGCGGAATAAAACGTTAATTTGCAATAACTTCGTTCAGTTATTACCGCGACGGCATTGTTCGGTCTTTATTGATATTGCGATGTCAAGTGGCAGCTGTGATATTACTCGTTTTGATATGGATATTCGGTGGAACGTTGTTTAAGCACCGTCGCAGAGAACGCATCTCCTATCGGAATTTTACATGAAAATAATTTAGTAGTTAATTAAATTCGCCGGATGAATTTAATGCTATCGACATTTCATGCGATCTAGCTTCTTGTATTGACATATGTCGAATGTGTCGGTCTCGATTCAAACTATGGATATATCAATAATCATCAATACTGTTGGCTATTCGTTTTGAATTAAATTTAATTTTGGTAAATCTCCATCATCATTATTAAACTGCATTTTCTTGTTACATATTCCATAAAGCTTTTAATCGTATTATTGCCAAAACGCAGCTATTTATTATTTAAGAAGAGGCAGCTGCGAATAAATCTTCTTGAAATAATTTTTTTCGTTTCATTCTTGAGTTTTTAAATATTCTATTTATTGTTTTATATCAAATGATCATTTAGATAAAAGGATTGTATTTTATTCTATACACTCTAAGTATCTATGTTTCTAGTTTCTACTAGAACACAAACCTTTTATGTCCGCAAACGAGAAAGAAATTCCAAACTCTGGCAACTCGGGATGCGATGGCGTGCGCTCCCACCTTTCGATTTCCACATTTCCGATCTTGTTACTTGTATATCCTGTTAGTTTATCGTTCCGGAACGTCGTCGCGGTACGAAAGCCTCGAATACGAGGAGACCACGATGGGGCAAGGATTTCGTTAAGCCACAAATCGACCCCGCGTTCCATCTGTTATACGTTACTTCTCTCGACAGCCAATTCGATCCTCGTAAATATCGTCTTTATTGAGCAACCCCATAAAATCCAGATCACCGTTCAAGTTTGAAAGCACCTTGCGTTTTTATCGCGAAAAATACTTCGGCCTTTCTCTGCACATAGAATGTATCACGCAACGCATACATTTTTATTTATTTGCCATTAGATTTTATAGCTAATAAAAAATCACAAAGCTTTCTTTGTGTTACTGTTATATACTTCAATTTTGAAAAATTGTTTGTCACGTAATTAATTTATTTAAAAAATGAAATTATTTTATAATTTATAAAAAACGAAGTTCTATGCCGTGCATAGAATTTTAGCAACATCGTTATTTGATCAAATGTTATTTTATCAAATGTTGCTTGTATAAATTATATTTCATTAACCTTCAATTAATCAATGAATACATGAAAAAAACAATTTTGATGAAGTATTAAAAATTTATTAGCTAGATTCATATTTGAAAATAATTATGTTAGACATGTTAAAAAATAATGTTGTTGACATGTTAGAAAATAATGTTGTTGACATCCAAATAATTACGTTGAAATCTCAAGCATAATGAGCAATGCCGCAAAAAGTTCTGATATTCTAATCAGTTTGAGCATTCCTACAT
>NW_011627046.1:2757338-2792888 GCF_000204515.1 Acromyrmex echinatior | reverse complement strand
ATATATATAGGATCGCCAGCAGTTACACGAAGCCAGCAGTTAACACTCAACTAACTAACACTGTCAACTGATGATAAAGGTTCTATCAATCAATACTGGATTATCCCTGGCAAATGACAGCCAAAGTTCTGTCAGTCAGTACTGGACTATTACTGGTAAATAACTGGGTCAGTACCATCTGTCAGTACCGGGCCCAAGTTATCATCCAGTATTTAGCCAGTACTGAACCAATAGTTTGCCAGTATTGCGCCAGTGAATTATTACAGTCAGTACTGACCCAATACTGAGCCGATTGTAAAACCCTTATTGGTGTTTTCAAATCTTTGTTTAGTTAAATACTTTTTATTTTAGATACTTTGGGCATCAACGTTTTCAATATTTTTTATTTGATATTTGTGATGCATATAAATCGAGTTTAATTTTTTTAATATTATTTCGAAAAAACAAGAATTTTTATTCTAAAAGAATAAAACTCTTGTTTTTTTTTTCCCAAACGAATGTGCGATTTTTGCGGAATATAGGCTTCTGAAAAAGCATGTATACCAAACGGTCGTGACATTATTATTGGATTTTATAGTTACGAGACTGCGAGTTGAGAGAGCCGACTCGAGCAAAAACCAGTGGCAGTATTGTAAACAGATTTCTCGGACAGCGTGATTGCAGTTGCATCGCCGTAAATAGCGTTTCTTGCACGACCGCGAATTTCTTTTTGTTGTGACATTATTAAGTTACGCAGAGTGTCACGTTTTGCATAATCGCGGCAGGACCGTCGAGAGCATAATTTCGCTGCATAAATTTTGACGGACAGCAAGAATATTGCACTTTATTTAATTCGGTGAGTTATTAACATTGTTACTGAAGGTATTCGGGTTCGATTTTTCTTATAGTATTTTTCAAAAGTAAACATAATATAAATCGCTTATTTGGAATGCATTTTAAAGATTATAGCGTTCAGACAATCTCGGTGTAATTTTAACGTGGTTACAATTTGTAAACTTCTCATGTGAATTTTTATGTTTCTACTCACAGTTAAATATTCATTCCTTTTTACAAGATGTAGGACAAAGTTACTGATGAACGCAGCTCAGTCGGGACAAGCCGGGGATAGAAAACTGTGATCCCCGAGCGAAAGAGAAACGGCATCCCGTTTGAAGGAGTTGCGGTTTTATCTCAGCGGCGATATTTTAGTTTTAACGGTATACAATTGCGGTGTTCTGTGTTGTCGTAAAATGTAGTCGCGGAGGAATCGTCGCGGCAGTAAGCGCCGCGAAAACGGGTTTTCCAAAACCATTCTTCGTCCGCACGGCAACGGATCATTTCCTTGTAGAGGATGCGGAGCTTTAAATTCTCTTTAAAGTCTCAACGTTCTCCGAATGAGCTGCGTTTACTACGAGCGAACGCTCTTTCGCGAATAAAATGATACACTGACCTACTAAAAGCACACGAACTATATACGTTCCCGGATAATGTATGATAAAAATATTAGGATTTATAGGTGACCCGCGCTTAAAAAAATTATGGCGCTCTCCTGTTCGCACAAATCAAAACTCAGTTTCCATATTGTGTTATTTATTGCCTCAAATATTAGATTGCACATGCAATGATTTTTTTTTGTACATTTTATGTTAATATAGATAAATAGAAATTGTGATTTTGCTATCAATTTTAATATTTATTCTTATTGTATCAACATTTCTGTTGGCTAAAAAAACATGTGTTTTTTATGTTTTCCGAATCCACATCTTTTTCCTACAAATCCAAATTTAGTTTTTCGATGTAGGTAGAAAATAATACAGAGTTTAATAATGTTTAACATCATTCTTTAATAATTTTAATAATTGCAAAATTTAGAAAATTATTATAACTGATTACAATTAATAGAGCTAATATTGAAAGATTAAACAATATATATAGGTATACATTTAATAAAATGCAATTTTTATTACGTCAGAATTCACAAGATATATATTTTTGAATAATTTTTTCGATAATTTAAAATAATAGAAAAGTTTAAAATTATGAGAAATATTCTGTGTGCAATAAATTAATAATATTTACAATAATTTAGCTTAACTGGAAACTAATAATATCAAATAGATAAAGTATTTACTATAACATACATGCCTTTGGATGTGAGCCTTTACACAAGAAAATTAATTAAATAAAATAATACTCGCAGGAACGTATTAGTAATAACAATTAACTAATTCAGCGATAATTAAAACAAATTTAATATTAATAATATAACTAATAATATAACAATAACAGATAATACATACAGATAATAGAAGCAAGATAAATTAATCACTAAAATGAAGAATAAGAAATGAAAAGACAGAAAATCGTACACTTAATATTATTTACGCGCAGATTTTATTGTGCCTAAATAGTATAATTAATATTATTTTCAGTTTTTAGTACAGCAACAGCCGCATTTTATATAAAGAAATATAATGAATAATACCTAGGTATAAGAGACATGATTCTTTTAATAATTGGATCATCTTCTAAGCTCACATCGAAGAATCAAGATAAAATAATTTGTAATGTGCATAAACATGAACTTTGACGGCAGTAATTTCACAATGTGAATAATCATGATTGCAGATAGTAGAAAAATAAATAGCGCAAGCTCCAATTACACGCGTCGGTAGATTATACGGCGTAGTCACGCACTTAGCGTCAGACGCATCAGCTAACGAGAGAACGCCACTTGGCGAGGGCGCTTAACCATGCGGGATACTCGTCGCGAATGCAAACGGGCGTGCCCTCAACCCCCTTAAACGCGAGCAACGTGATATCGCAGCCAGGACGCAGTTTTACTCCGTCGCCCTTCACTTCTCATCCCTTTCGTCCTCGCCGTTTCATTCTCCATCTACATCGTCCTTTGAAACGAACACATCGTGATTGCATTTTCGACGACATATACACGAATCCAACGATCCTGCGTTTTACGCAACGGCACGCGCTTCTTTCCTTTCCGTTCAATAAAATCGTTTCTATCTCGTTGCAATCAGTCAGATATAAAATTTCAATTCTGGCAGAGACTCGTACTATTAAACCTCAAATTAATATTCTGATAGAACACAGTAGTTAAATAGAATTCAAATAATATGATTTTGCAATACGACTGTACATCAAATATTTAATCTATGAAAAAATTTTTTGCTTTTCATTATATTTGATCGAAAAATTATCAATGTCTTGATTTTTATCAATCCGGAATGGTTAATTACCTGTTCTTTTTTTACATAAAGGATACTCTGAGGTATTTTTACAATTAAAATTATTATTATTAGCACCTTATATTGTATATTATTTTTTTATTTATTAATATTTAAGAGCATTATGGATATGTTAATTTTCTGAAAAAAGTAAGTAGAAATCAAATAAATATTAAATAAATAAATATTAAACGGAACGAGCACATTAAATAGCTCTTGTGGCAATATTTCTAAAAAAATTAAAATTTTAATTAATATAATGTTTTTTTATTACGAGCTTTTAACAAAATTGCGTATTTAATAATTTGTAAAGAATAGTTATAAAGAAGGAAAAATGTATTAAATAGTATCCATAGAAAATAATATTTTACAATTGACATTTTCTCATCACTGAGATATAAAAACATATCTCAAGCTATTCTTGGATTAAACTTAAAATTCATTAAATTCAAATTAGTAAAAAAAAAATATTGGAAATATTAATGTTTCTAAAACAATTATTAGCACAATATTTTCTGAAACATTTTATTTAAAAGATACGTATTATTTTACAAATAAACTTTTTATGGTCTATCATCGATTAAATTAAATTGCGCTTTTGATTTTTCAGTTTTAAAATAAAATGTTCAATTGTAACAAATATTACAAAAGTAATTAAAATGTCATTAGGAAGTTTTAACTACGCAACACTCCTTAGGCATAAATATTCCATTATCTAACGCGTATCACAGTAAAATTACGGTATTATTAACAAAATTCGTTCGAAATGCACGATCGCTTTTGTGTACTGAAAATTTGCTCGCGTTCGCATATCATAAAAGGCTGATTGTGAGGGGCGATAATTTATGGCTAATTGTTGGATCGAACAATACGTGTTTACGTGTGATATTATAAAGCGACATCGTTACAGCAATAATGCATGTTCCAGACATTATCAATATATGTGTAAATATTTGTTGATGTATGTTTCCTGCTTGGTTACGAAATAATACTCGTTTAACGCTTAATGTGCACATGTATGAAAAGCTTATAATAACGAGCGGTTCTGATCGATTAAAGCCTAAAAATTACCCTGCATATGAAAGCTTGTAAGATAATAACGTCACCTCGTAAGTCTGTTGGCTGAAAATTCTCCAAACCAAGGATATTCTTGTCGAGTTCTTCCCATAAAATATTCTTCTGTTACCTTACCATGTCAGCGTACAGTCCTATCTTAATCCTTTTTCGGTTTACGCTTTTTCGTTGTCCTGCACACGTTGGTAAGAATTATTTCAAAAGAGTAAAACAGGATATTTTTTTTCCTTGTTAACTTGAGTAGCTTGGCAGAGAGGAATATTTAAGTTAATTTCGAGGTAAAAAGAAAAACCTTTGCGGGACCTCATTGCATTTGCATACGTTTTACCGACCATTTTTCTCCAACCGCAAAGAAGGCGACCCGTCGAACGCAGACTCGGTGTGTACAACACACATCTACCTATGCAAATGTCGCCTACCGCAAACGCAAAGTGGAGTAGTCTCTGGTAAGTACACGACCATGTGTACTGTATGTTATTGCAGCCTCTATCGGTGGGATCTCCCGCCGAGTTTCTGCGCACGGGCGCGAATTCCGCGTAATTCCTTCTGGCGCTGACTGGATTAATTGTGCGCGAGAGAAACTTGGCGAGTTTCGCGGCAGGCGGCTGCGAATGCTCGAGGCTGTCCCTCTTCCCGTCGAACAGGAAGTGCTGATCGCGCTGACATGCTGATGGGGTTGACACCAGGTGTTAACGCCGCAACTCGTGGCGTCACCGCGCCGTTGTGGAAACGATCTCAATTGGTGCTGGGATTACGTCAAGTCTGCTATTCTATCGTCAACGAGAAGCGACAACGTTTGTCTTAGGAATTATTGCATTATTGTTGACATTAATAGAATTGTTTTACTTTTGCATCGCTAAAATTGAATCTTGCAGGAATTCCTTACTACAGAAAAAATTCATAGGAGAAGAATAAATACAGTATAATAATAATTTATAGAAAAATGATGGCTAGACGTCCTATTTTTGTTATTATTACTACTATAATATTAATAATATTAATAATAATATTAATAATAATTATTATATTTATAATTATATCAAAAAATATATATAGTTGGAACTAAAAGTAACTATAAATTGTAGATAATTTGTAGTGGTTACAATCATTTCTTTCTCTCTAGAAAAGAACAATTTTGCTGAAGTATCTGAAGATTTATGTAGATACAGAACTGAAACAAATAATTTTGTTGAACCATCAAATTAATTATAGGAACATAAGTAATGCAAATAGTATTGAAATTATAATAACTAGCTCGATAGTCTAACAAAATTATTTTCAGATTTGTATTTATCTAGATTTTTAAGTACTTCAACCAACTCAACTATCTTACATTAATCATAATTATTTTACTACGCAATTATAGTCACAAATATTAAATTTTTCTCTCAGTATATTTCCCCAATTTTCTCTTGCAAATTTCTTTCTCGTTAAAAAGGCATTTGTGCGAAATTTAATTCTAGCGATGCAAAAGTTCTTTTCGTGTATACGTGAGAGTATACCCGCTCAAAGTTGAGACGAAAACTATCAAGATCTTGAACTTTAATTTTCGAATCTGTTCTATTTATTGTTAAGCGCTGTAAAGTCTTTACTGTCAATTGTCAGGATGCGGTCAAAGTCTCGCTTTGAAACATTTCATTGATTAATCAGAGAAAAAATTTTACCAATCAAAAAATGCTTCAAAGCATTTATTGCATTACATTAACCCTTAAACTTATCTTAAATTAAATTATTTCGTTAAAATGAAACGTAGGATCGAACATAATCGTGCAAGATTACTGTTTGTGAAATCATTCGTTATTACAAAACTATTTCCACGAAGGGATTACGAATCTCACATATGAGTATCATCTGATATATCGATACTGCTTGCAACGCCAAGTGTCGCCGGTACCGCAATCAGTTAAACGGAACCCCACGAGGAAGCGTTCTCGATCGACGAGTCAATTGTCCTCTGCTTTCTCGTCCCTATTGTGCGGTCAACTTACATAGCATAGACAGATGAACGCGCGTATCTCTCTTTGTGCACGTGTGAGTACACGTGTATGTGTGAACGTGTCGCACGTGGCCGGATGCACGTACCACCGGCTGAAATTATCGCGCTATTGTCCGCGTAGTTACGCGACATAATGGCGGATTTCTCGTTGCGATACGCCCGAATCGGCAAACCATGCTGTTCGTTATTACGCGCAATTTTTACGCGTCGTTATCCTCCCTATTGACACTCGCTGGATTAAAATAACTACGCTGACCGACCGGAATAAAATGATGACCACGCGAAACAAAGAGGTCATTATCCATGGCTATTCGTGAGGTCGATTGCGACATTAATGGCGATAGATTAAAACTAAGCGGACACCATATTTTCAAATGATAGGAACAATAGCTAGCGTTTTATCAATTAATTTATGAGAACCAATAAATAAGTACTCGCTGTTTTTTAAAACGATTATAGAGCGATATAAGCTTTATTGGAAAGCGATTCAAAGTTATATTTATCTTATACCGAAGTCCCTAGTATCGTTATTTGAACTATAAATTATTGAAATTTGTTGCAAAATATAGGAGCTTATTTAACAAACGCAGAGAAACGTAATTACGGTTATACGGTTACGTAAAATATGGTTTATTATACGATTATAATAGTAATTAAAGCCGATGCGTGTAAAATCAATTTAATCGGTAGGATAATAATTAAAAAAGATATCTAATCCTATACAGAGTATGGATATACTATACTTCGAGGTTAATACTGTCCAGTGAGCGAAGATGTTGTCGATACCGCAGTCTGACCACACTCGTTCCTCGACCACTAGCGGATTCCAATGCCCGCTACTACTGTGGAGCAACCGCACCGAGTGAACCAAGTCTACGAACACCAGTGTGCGACATAGATTTTGCCATAACCGAGATGGGAATAGATACGACCAAAGTGTAATCGTATAAGCTTCTCCTAACCGTGAAAGTTAAGGAACTCTAAATTGATTACACGCTACAATGTCAGTAGAAATGTAATGAAAATCATAACTCGTGTCGCCCCGAGCACGAAATAATTTACCGAGTGCTCGTGGTGTAAAATGAAAAGAAATGATATACAGTTGGAAAATTTGTGTTAAATCTAACATATCTGACGTGCCTCAAAATTTTTGTGTTAATTTAACATAAAACGATTACGTCAAGAAGTAACATAAATATTATATACAAAATTAACATAAAATATAACACAGATAATTTATGAACAAATTGTGAAAGTATATTTTTTTAGTAAAATTATTATTTATAATATATTAACATTAATGTATTTTATTCATTTATACTGGAAAAACAATTTTAGTTCTTTCAGCAACTATATTAGTTGAGGTATTGTTTAACAGCAACCAAATATTTCATTTAAATAACTAAAAATTTAGTTGCTTTTGCAAAATATTTTCTCTGTTATTGTAAATAACAAAAATATTTGTGTATACCACTAAACAATTCAGTTCACGTAAAATTACAGTTTTGTTCGATATATTTCAACTAAATTTCTGTTGTTACAGTAAAATTTTGGTTTATAGAATAAAACATTTTTTCTAGTTTATCTTAGAATTTACGTTTTAAAATACATTATTTTTACAATATATGTTATATTTTATAATATATGTATTTTAAGTAATGATTCACTTACCCAATACATAAATTGTATTATTTTAACATTGAGAAACATTGAGTATCAATTTAATACAAAATGTGCAAATAAAATCACGCGTTAACCTAATACTTGGATGAGTTAAAAATTTAACACAAAAATTTTCACGAAAACTGGCAATATAAAATTTATTTTTAGTACTTAGAGCGATATTCGTGAAATTTAGAATCAATCAGAAATTTTAGATATTTATTAATATATTTTGCATATTAATAGGTATTCAAAGAGTAAAACAGAAGCAATGAAACATAAACTGATTATTTCCATATAGCTAAATTAACTCGGTCGACCATAAAATCGGTCTTTGAAAGACGTACCGTTAAATCTAATACTAATTAGGTGTGAAACGCAGCAGCAACGATAGGAATGTCATAATGCGTTTGCATATAGATATGCGTATGCATATAGAGAAATCAATAGATCCAACAAAGCAGCGAGTTACCGTCGATCGCAATTTCATTCGACGAAAATCTGTTAGCCGAAATTGCTACAAAGACACCCGTAATGGGTGCAACCACGTCATTGAAGTTCTGCGGGCGGGCGGGTGGGTGCCAATCCGGTCCGGTCCAGGTATTTAGTCATCATTGCGGTTCCGACCTCATTCGGCTCGCGCGACTGTCGAACGGCAGAGATTCGGCGATAACTGAGAGCGTCGGTCGTAGGAACATCGAAATCGTTCGTCCTGATGATCCACCATAACCGATCCACCTACCGGTAGATGTATATGGCGACCGGTTGACTATACGGATATTCGCCGGTCGACGACCTCGTTTACAGCCGCGGCCGCGATATCGTTGCGGTTTCTATCGGTCACGAGCGCGTTTCCTACATCTAATAAATGATGTCAATCCCAGGGTATAGCCGATACTATGCTGGGTGCGGCGCGCTCGATAAATCATATGACCGCCCGTTCACGATCGTATCAAGTATTTGCAATTTGCGATATCATAACCCTCCCTCCTCCGTCTGACCGTTTAGTATGAAATTAATTCCCTGCCCCCCGGACTACAAATGATCATGTAGTGACCTATTTACCCGCACTCGCGGAATGGATCGGTCTTTCGTTCGCGCATTTCCCGATGCATCCTGGAGCGCGTTAAAATCAGGCTTACCGTTTTGTACCCATTAACTTTTCACTTAGCTCATTTAATTGACATCTTGAAAAGCGAACAGTTCCGCTCGACAACCCGGGAGATGGACGATTGATAGTTAAGAGTTTGGAAATGCCGATACAATCGCGAATCGAGAGTCTCGAGTTAAGAGAGTTGAGAGACTCTCTTGAAAAGTTTCGAGTCGGGAATTTGGAACACGCGAATATTTCCATCCAGAATTCTTCCTTTCAAAAGGTATATAGGCGTTGCGGGAGTTGGCGTACAATCTCTCGCGTTTTCTTTCATCGTAAACCGGCCATAACGACGACGTTTGCATCAGCGATTCTTCAGAAAATGCAATCGACGTTTCGAATACGAGATCGACAGAAGTGGAGGAAAAAAAATAGACATCGCTCGTTCGCTCGTTCGCTCGCTCGCTGCGCCGTCAAGTTTTTCGCCGCATTTCCCGTCGATAAACGTTAAATGCAACCGGCTTGACGCGCATTACGGAAACGCACGTCAACCGTTCGGGCGAACGTCAAAATCGATTCTTTCGCTCTCGCATAATGCCGCGCTTGTGCATGATCTGACAGTACTTCTCCCACTTTTTCCCTTTCTCTCCGGCCGTTTGTCATGTATATATATTTTAACACGCACACGCAGCACCGACGAACAACTGGCAAGGATTCAAACGTGTTTATCCCAAGTTTTCACCACGAGCGATTTTAACCGCGGCGAGATGACGGGAAAAATAGTGCAGCGCCGAGTTTTGCGTGAAATCGTTGCTGCGGTATGCGCATCTATGTATGGTTTGTGTGTTGTGTGTTTTGCACGCGATATTTCACGTGAAACACGAAAACGTGCTGCGGTTCGCCCCAGTTCGAAAGCAAAAGTCACGCGTTTCATCGAGCGCTGATGGCTCTTGGATACGCGGGCACAATAGAACTGCTCTTTTTTTTGTTCTTTTTTTATTGCTATTTGCAGGGTGTTCAACCGAGTTTCAAACGCCGTTATTACCGCGGACTAATACAGAGACAGTTCCCTCTTCGCTTTATTTTGCAACTTTGAAATCCGAATTGTAATGTAATTCTGAATTAAACGACGTTACGCGAACATGGCTTCTAAGCTCAACAGTTTCAGGAGTAATCGAATTTTAAGAACAAGCTGAGCAACTCCCCGCGATGTATAAGACACGAAAGCAAGATGAGAAAACAAGATAAATGTAACTAATGTAAATAAATGTAACTAATGAAATATTATTTCAGAGAATCAAATATTTATTATATTTCATATAGATATATTTCTGAAAATTTATGAAATTCCTTTAAATCTCACTTAGTGTAGAATTTAGATTTAATTATTATAAAGCCATTTAATATAAAGGTACATAAAACATTTAATCATATTTGTATACATTTCGATCTTGAAATTAATATTAAGAAAATCAAAGTCTCTATTTTTAATGAAATATTATTGTTGCTGACAATGCTTAAATATGATTTTAGAAAAAATATATGATTAACAAACTCCACTAAATAATAATAATAACGTTGTTGAGTACAACTTAGAATCAGATTATTGAGATAGAATGGAAAAATTTGATACACCGCAAATAGACGATACAATTATAAGGTCTAACTAAAAAAATGAAAACTAAATAACAAAAGAACAAAATATTCTTACTAACGAAAACCGCTAAAGATTTTTTTTTTTACGAAACAATGTCGATTTCCGTTCATTTCATTAACCTCTCTGTTAAGACTGACATAAAATTCGATACGTTCCCCTCGCAATGGATGTGTTCTCGGTTTATTTTTGTCAGCTATCACATGCCGCCGTTACCGAATGACGACCATTTCTCTCGTAACTCGAAACGATTCGTATTGTCTTCGTCATTCTTGGACAATGGCGCGCTCTCTGCATCATCCCCCATTTTGATTTCCCCGGAGTCATCATCGTTTCTGTCCTCGATAGTGATCACGATTCCCGCCATAATCTTGGATTGCGTTCCGGGTAGAATAAAAAGTGATTCTCTGTTATTTTTGTGACAATAAATGAAGACCACTTTTCCTTCCAACATTTCTTTGAAGGTTCCTCCACCTGGCGAACTCTTTTTTTTCTCTTCATATCTTTTCTTCCTATCTTTTCTTCCTTTTCTTTCTTCCCTCCGCTTGTCTATTTGCAGAAACTTTAACTTTCACGATTTTGAACTCCGATGAATAATCTAATTTTCGATTTTCTAAAAACGCCTCCCTCGGCGTGACTTTAGGAGGGAGTCCTTCGCCGGCACGATGGATGATCAAAGAAGAAGAATGTTTTTGGTGTTCTTTATATCGGATTAAAGACGTTACTCGGAAGTTGTATTTATTCTTCGTCGGTGATCAAAGGAATCCACCGGCAGAACTCGCGGAATTTTCATAACTTCATTTATATGATAGGAATAGCTAAAGCAGGTTCATGAACGTTGCATCTTTATTTTAATGTATTCAGAAACGTTTTTATTTACTCATACTTTCTTCAATAAGTAGTTTCTTTCTTTTTCTCAGAATAAATAATAACGGAAAATACTGTGGAAATCTAATTATATTACTAATAATTTTTTTACTAATTTTTTATATAACATTGTCTTCTTATATACCAAGGAAAGCTTATTATATCAGAGATTATCAATCATAAACATTGATACTTGTCACAAATCGTTTTTACTGAAAATGTAATGAATTAATTTCTTAGAAAAAATAAATATTTTTAAAAAATATCTGCACTGTAAAATATAAAATGTTACTTTTAACTTAAAGACGTATAGTCGTCTTTTATAAATTAAAATTAACATTTTATTTTTTACAGTGTGTATTCACATATGCGGTTTAAATTTATAATATTTTTGTCACGGGAAAACGCTACCATCAAATCACTTTGTGTTTTTCTTGCTGTAATAATTAGCAGGACAGTGCATAATTTGAATCGGTAGCCGGATGGCAAAAACGGTAACACCGTTACCATAGCGACTGAACGTCGGCTTGGATTCAACGCCACTTCTTGCGATAAATTTCTCCCCGTGGGTATAAATGCGAGCGCGTAGCTCGCATGGAGATATGAATTTTTCCACCGCGGGTCACATATAGTTTGCAGGTAATTAATTAGCGAATACCATCGCGCACTATTCTCCTACGCACTGCTTGCGCATTTGTCATCTCGCTCTTTCTCTCTTTCGGTCTCTTTTCGTCTCTCTCGCCCTTATACACTGTGTCTCTTGTGTTCTGCAAAACGGAAACTCTTCTCTCGGTAACTCATTAATTTGATGTTGCTTTGGAAAGAGAAAGAGACAGAGAAAGAAAGAAACAGGAGAAGTTTCCGTTTCAGCACTCGTGCGTTTCTAGGTGAAATTTCGTGATATGAAATTTCTCTTGACCGATGTCGGCGAAGGATTCTTTTCTTGAGATAGTAATGAACAAATTGTATCAGCTTTCCGTTAAAAATAAAGAAATCTGGGAAATATCTTTCATCTTTTCTAATCAGAAATTATAAGGGCATCAGTATGAATCCAATGTTGCTAAATTTTAATACATAGGTATAGTTAAATTTATCTTAATATTTTAAGCTATATAATTCACTATGATTTTTTAAATAATTTTTTAAATAAAGAATATCAAAATAAATCGCGCAAATTATTGGCAATTTTTTGCATACACGCTATGATTTTATTTATTACAATTAAAAATTACATACATATATACATATATAACGTTTTACCTATTACTGGATAATGTATAATAAAAGCGACATTGTTTTTGCGGAAAGAAAATGTCGGAAGAACCGCAAATGTTCTCTTATCAATGAACGTTCTCTGCAAACTTTCACAACGATGTCAGTTTAATTACATTTACATATAAATTACCTTATTGTAGTAGTCTTACGAGACAAGCAAGCACCGTTAGATAATAATAAACTATTCCTATTTACATGACTTACTTTTTCGTAAAAATTACAATTGAAAGTGTCATTAAATGTATTGTATTGTGAATGTTACAAAATATTTTGATGGACAACAAAAGATAATATATATTCTGATTAATTTTCATCAAATTTTTTTTAAAAGAACTAATATTTTAACTCTTGATAAGTTAAACTTCTAAGACTAACCGAAAAAAAAGAGATTTGTTAAATCTGTATATAATGCCGACATTTTTGCCTTGCGTGTTTTGCTGTGCATGTTTCCTTCGCGCGAAATTTGCAGTTTGGAAATGCAGTTTGCCAAGTAATTCGTTTATTTCGTTTACCTTCTTAACTGGGTCTTAACGCGAGTGAGCGCGCCAGTTTAAAAGAAACGTGAGAAATGTAATATAAATGTCCCGCGGGATATGTAATCTTCTTATTGTCAGATTAGCTGTCAAATATCACGTTAAATTTACGAGGTAAATTAAACTCGATTCCTTTACCGTGCGACATGGAAACTTAGCGCGCCTTGTAAAACTGTGATTTTGCATGCAGATACGAGGATTCTTCTTTCAGTTGCAATATTTATTCCCCTTGTTCTTTCTTGCTTATCTTTAGAGTGAAAGTACGTGTCACAGACTTTTTTCATATTAAATGCACAAAGAAGAAAGAAGTGCGAAGAAGAAAGCCACGATTCGCAGCGGTTATGAACAGTAAATGGAATTATTTAGGCTCTTTGTTTTTACATTCTTTTCTCATCGTTATCATCTTTACTTATCTAATGTATTAAAAAGAAATAAGTAATAGCGGAAAAAAAGAAGAAATAGATTTATGGAATTATTGCATACACGAGGCTCTCTCCTTAATTTTATATTCTCTTTCTATGTTCCTAGCAACTCCGCTGCTTATGAAGTAGGAGGATAATGCACGTCGTACATTCGGGTTGCCGTCTTCCACCTTAATATAATAATTCTGACTCCCATTCGGTGCGTTCCCGGACCGACGTCGTAAATAGACTCACCAATTGTCTGGTGCGACTGCCGCCGCAATCTTAGTTGGATCCCCGACGCGATAGAATTATGTTCCATGTTCGTTGAACATCGCACATACAATTTCTGCACCTGCCTTAGCCTCAATCATAGCGTCCGGAAATTTCTTTTTATCGCGACTCGTTTCTGCATTTATCATTTGCCTCTCCAATTTCTCGGTCAATTTGCGCGAACGTCGTTCATCTGACTTTCTTAAAAATATGTTGTATTATTCCGTATTTAGACCTAATAAAAAAAAAAAGAAACAGTTGCATATTCCTTTGAAGTTGTCACTATCGGTTTGTTCTCTCTCTCTCTCTGTCTCTCTCTCTCTCTCTCTCTCTCTCTCTCTCTCTCTCTCTCTCTCAATTCTTTTTAAGGAAATATAGGGCGGTATTCATAATACACTCTTATTTTAAGACCGTCTTAAGTAATTACATCTTAAAATGCTAAGGCTCTTTGATTGGTTCATGACATCTTAAGATTGTACTTAAGACGGTCTTAAATATAAGATCTGACTATGAATACCGGTCATAGATGTTAAAATCAGGGAATGCGCTATCTATACCTATATATTACGTCTATGGATCTTTTATTGTTTTCTAATTTTACTAAGAGAAAAGAGAAAACATTTTAAAGTATAAACTAAATTCATGCTTTTTAGCATCTATTCATCTTAATCGTGAAAAGGCGCAATGAAAAGAATTTTAAATTGTAAGGAACCGATAAATTGCGCTGCAAAGATAGAGAAGATAGAGAAGAAAGATAGATGTACGTCATAATTTATTTATTTATTTCTGAATGTATGAAACGTATATAAACAGTGATCTTACTTGAACTTAAACAATTGGCATACTTCTCACGAATAAGCAATCCATCTCTAAGACAAACAGCCATCAGACTAAATAATATTCATGAGTGACTATCCTACGCCGAATTAACCCGAATAAGACGGTAAATGTTGACCGTCGTGGAAACTGTCGTACTCTCCATCGTGGTAGCAATGGAAACAGCCGGCGTTAGTCAGACTCATCAAGCACTCGAACTAGCGCGCCGTTCCCTTCGGGGGAGAAATCAATTTTCAATTCACTTGCAACATTATTCGACGTGATTCGACGTGAAATTTAACTGTAGCGAATCGTCGACGTACGATGCTTACTCAACCGTGACTTTCGACGTATCCTTTTCGGCGGGATTCCTTTAAACAAGAAACGGCACGACCGATGAGAGCTCAGTTCGCGGATAGTCGATACAGGGCCGATCATCCGTCTTTCGGGATTGCCTGGAACGAGTGCATTGTGAAATTCTCCCGATCATCCTCCATCTTTTCTCACCGCAGCATCAACGGCAGCGACGTGCTCCTTTGTCACCAATATTCTTCTCCAGCGTCGTTCCCTTCCGTTTCGTCCTATCACATCGTGATTCCTTTTTCTTTTGTTCCGCGCTCGCAGATTCTTCCATATCGCGGCAAGTTCGCCGCGCAGAAGGAAATTAAATCGACGTTGATGGTGTTTGCTATTTCGCAGCATTGTGAGCGAACACCCCGTTCGTAAATACAGCTCTCCCCGGTCTTTTGAGCGCGCATCGCGATTGTATAGCGTCTCCATGGCAATTACAATGTTCCGTGTTTAGTTCAGTGAAATAATAAACTACTGCCTTGAGGCTAAAGGTATAAAGCCCACAAATTGACGTAAATGCTGTACATCTAACGAAAACTAAATTAAAAAATTGTTTGATTGAAAAATAATATTTATTTTTACAAATACTTTGTTAGTTTTTTCTTGGATTTTATTGTCGCTTTTTTTCTAAAAAATACAATAAAAAGTAAAGATATTTTATATCTATGCCTAAGGCTGTAGTAAAATATTTTTGTTTTTACAAACAGAGGCTTTTCATAACAATTGCTAAATTTGCGAATTGTTTCTGAATTTATGAACGATTTCTTCTTGACAAATATATTTAATCGGACAATTGAATATCTGTTAAATTGATCGTTTTGATTTCTGGAAGGCTATATAAATCTCCCGAATGAATATTTACACTGAATATATATTTACATGCATTGGATTTATTTGCGGGCACAGAATTCGTTCACAGGCTGTCGAGATGTGATTGCATAAAGCGCGAATACAAGGGACTCCACCCTTTCAGTGCGCACAGCGCGATCGATCGTTTGCTCGGCTTTCGAGCGAACTTTTCCAGCGATCGCGATCGGAGGACAATCGAGAGCTATTGGAAACTCTCTCATGAACCAAACCGATTCTCGATGTTCTGCTCGAATATCGGCTGGTGCATGGCGCGGT
Organism: Acromyrmex echinatior; assembly: GCF_000204515.1. The sequence goes on along the minus strand of NW_011627046.1, from coordinate 2,776,544 downwards.
ATCTGGTGCCTGCGCGTTACGATTTAATGCGCAGACTGGAGGCATAACGGGGAACATCGTGAAACGGCCGCCATTTGCGGCTGTGTAATCGGATATTATATTCGTCGATCGGATTTGATATCTCTGTCCCATTATGCCGCGGCATGAATTCCATTTGGAAGAATAATGACGGAACGCAGTGATATTTGAATAAAGGGATAACTGTGGCGATAGGTCGACACTGCTACGAAAGGTTTGGTCGGTAAAGTGTGGGGACTGTGGCAGAGATATGGCGAAATTGAAAACGGAAAAGGGTTGAAAACGTACGGAATCTTTCTATAGGTATTTTGAGACTAAAATCGGTGGATATAAAGAATCGCGCGATGATACCGCGTCTGAAAATATTCAAGTTTGATTGAAGTCGTTACGTTGAGATCGGTAAAGCCCGCTTTGTAACTAAATGTCACCAATCACGTCCGATGTGGATATGCCGTGGGCAGAATGTAACGTTACAAAGCTGTTCTTTTTCACAAAAAATTTATTGTTTTGTTTCAATAAATGATAGAGCGATACAAACGCTGATATTATAGTCTAGATATGATATATATTGATCAAAATAGATTAATGAATAAGCTTCAGGAACTGGAATTTCGAAATGCATCATAATGCATAATAATTCACTAAATATAGAAATAATATAATTTTAAATATTAAAGTTTCATTAATAAGAGTTAAAGAAGCATATAAAATACATCTTTATATGCTTTTATAAAAGCGATGAAATATTTAATAACGAAAGCCAAAATAGATTTTTTGATATACTCGTGGAAAGAATGATCTTTTTAAAGTATCTAAAAAATTCAGCTAGATATAAATCTGAAAATAATTTTGTTAAAATTATTGAACTAATTATGTTGGCTGTTTAAACTGATTCCTAGAAAAAAAGTTAAAATTCTATGTAGCATCATGCTAGTTTCCTGCATAATTATTTTGAAGGTCGAGCAAAATTATTTTCAGATTTGTATCGATCTAAATTTTTATATACCTCAACAAAATTATTTCTTGTACAAATATATTTCTAGCACATAATTCCGTAATTAATTTTCATTATTTAGATTTTTATGGCAATGATTTTTAACGGCACTCTTCTAATTAACGATGAAGTGTGATCGTGCTATCAAATGACTTAAATAATTTTCACGATCCCCCCCTGAGATCGCTTGGTACATATTTTATCGTGGATTTATCGAGGGATTTATTTAATGCTTCATCCCGCGCGGTGTAATCTGCATAAGAGAAACCTGCGGCTGTGGCGATGCTCGTCTTCGGCTTGCACATCCGCCGCAATTAAAAATCATTTTATCATCGTCGTCGGGACGGCTTCCGCGGCTAATGCGAAACGTAACGAGATTGTCCCCGAGAAAATCACATTTCTTTCGAGTGAAAACACGCACGAGCACGGATTTCATGGACAACGACGGAAATCGGCAAGATGATCCCATTTTACTCTAATATTGCTGTCGTTTCGCAGTGTATTAATTCTTCAGGTTTTTATTTAAGTATCTTCCGAAAGGTAAAATAGTGAATAAAATTGACATTTTATTATGCAACAAAGCGGATGGAATAATGGCACGTGAAAAATAAGATTTATGTAGAGATTAAAAAATTTTATAAAAGCAAGAGCGTAAATATAGAATTTTAATATAAAAATAGTACTCACATAATTTTTAAAAGTTGCAAGATGCAAAAGAAATTAATAATCTAATCAAATTCTTATTTACGAAAAATATATTAAAAGATACATTAAAAGATTCATCTAAATTTCAGAAAAAACTTGATTTAATTGTATTTAATTTGATATATATTTCTTATTAAGTTAAATTCAACTATCGAGTTTTTTTCTCAAATTTAGATGAATCTTTAATAATATTAAAAATGTGATTAAAAAAAAACGATCATGAGGAATGTATATTTTCCGAGTATATTTTTATACATTCACATCTTTCGAGAAATGATCATTCGTAATATTTTGCACGCCGTTTACCGTAAATCTGACAGGAATTTAGTTGTCAGGATGTGCATACTCCTACATTAAAAATAATTTTATCATCGTCATCGCCATGACAGCGCAGCGCGCAACGAAATTAGCGAGGAAAAATTACATTTTCTTGTGAATAAAAGGGGTATGAGATCGATATCGAAGCAAACTATAGAAGGGTTGAGACGAGATAGCTGCAAGGAATGGGTCAGGAAGGAAGGTAACGGAAGGAAGAATCTGCGAAGAAAAGGGAGGGGAACGTGCTGTCGCAGTGGCGATGCCGTCTGCAATTACAATGCCTTAATTTTATGCGCAAAGTTAAGCTCCTTTTAAGAGTCCCGAGAGTGGTTAAGTCCCCCTTACGACTCACCCTGCACCGCGCAACATTCGTTTCACCAACGCCGCCCGTATTCATGGGAGGACCTTCTTTTAGACCGGTGATGCCGGCGGAGCTTTCGGGCAAGACCCAGCGATTATTTTAATTTGTTTAGGGGCCATCTGCCACCTCCATTCCATTTTCTATCTGCCTTTTTATTCTATTTCAGTTCTCTTCTTTCTTTGCTTAGCGTCGATCCCTCTTACTCGTCCTCATTTACGGATTAAAGTTCCGCTATCTAATCTTGCCAAGTGATAGCAAAAATTAGTTATATTATTACAATGTTCATGTAAAAGATGATGATAAAATAGAGGTCATATTATAAAATATTAAACATTGATATTATTTTATCAAATATATAAAGTTTTAACAGATGTTAAAATTGTACGAGAATTTCCTAAAAAAATTTTAATAGCGTTTCTCTAATTATGATATTCATTACGAATTTACATTTTTCTTTTAGTAAAAAACGATGCCTTGATATACACATAGAAAATGGATTTCGTTTAAAAAACTGGTCATTTTACTAATTTTAATATTTTTTACATGTTAAAATTACTTATTTGAAAAATTAAAATAAAAATTAAAAAATGTCACTTATATTTTACAAAATGTAACAAATATATTATAAACAAAATATATGTGTATATAAAACCATTTGGCATCTTTAGCATTTTTATATTAATTTCTAGGAATAATTAATATTTTAATAGCGAATGCAATAAATAACTAATACATAATTGTAATATCATGTATATTTTTGGTTTATAACGATGTTTAAATATTATGATAATATTGAAAATGACTCGATCAAAATCGAAATGTTTGTTTTTGTCAATTGTAATTGTTAAATTTTATGATTTAATTGAAGTTCTTTGCTATATTACTAGCGCTTTGCCCTTCTTTTGTACTACATTGTTTTATACTTACAGAGCCTATTACTATTTATTAATTTAATACATAACTATATGGAAAAAGCCATCGAAGCGCAATAGACGTCCTTTAATAGAATTCATAATATATTATAGTTTCGTGACAATCTAGACATGTGAAAAAATTTTCCGTCAAAGCGCATGACAGAATTTACACAATCATAACGTGTTTTATTGCTTGCAATTGCTATTTCCGACGGCACTAATGAATCGTTGACAGTATTAATTAAAATTTCACCGAATGATAATTATTTGAAAAATACCTGACACGTTCTGAAACGCGACAACATTCCGAGAATTACAATCATAATTATTTATATATTAATTTTCATTAATCAGTAAAATTTCCGCGACATATTAATTTACACACATATATTTCTCGCTTAAAAAGTGCATTCTCCGCTTTACAACACTATACGATTTATAATTGTACATTTACACACATACACTTACACATATATTTTATATGTAATAAATTCGTGCAGATTGTAACGTTTTTCTTCAACTTTTCATTTCGCATGATAAATTTGTTCGCGAAATAAATTTCGTTTTTATCGAATGTCACGTTATACATTGTTTCCTGTAATTTTATCTCTTTAAATGCATAGTTCATAATTTATTTCTGCTTTTACGTATTGAAATATAAACGTATATTTATATACATTTTATGAGTTGAAAAAACTTTAATGGGATAAAATGTATAAATGAATTATTATTATTATTATTATTATTATGTCGTAAAATGTGAGTTTGGTATTTCGTATTTGTAGAATTACGAAGTGATAGCCAATAAAATGAAATTTAATTAATATAAACTTTAATATTAACAACACTTTCAAAAAATTAAAATTTGTTTAATCATGGAAAATGAAATTATTAACTTAAACAATATATGCGAAATCTGTACACGAAGTCTGTAATTTTTATTCGCAAATTCATATATATCTAATTTTATAAAATAATTTTCAGATTTGAACAATTCGTAATTTTTTCAAATTGAATACGTATAAGATAGAATAGATATAATATAATTGTACAAGATACAATACAAATATACACACAAGATATAATAATTGTTAAAAATACGAACTTTTTACAAAAGTAATATTATGCATAGGTAGAGCATAACACGCGTTTTAATCAGAGCGAAATGATTGGATACAGCTGTATGTGGTGCCACGCTTTTCAACGTCGTTCCACTAGCAGCGTTCGCCTTCACGCTTAATTATCCACGCGACACAACGTGGCCGACTTTTGCAAATAAAATTTTCCGCGAGGGATTTACTCGCTCAGCCTCGGAGAGCAGCCGTCCATTGCAATTAGACCTTTTTACCGTCGACGTGTGTTCGCGGACCCTTTAAATTTCACGTAGACTGCGTAAATCACAGAGGTTAGCTCGACAGGCGGGCTTAACGCTATGAGCCGCACCGTGTCGCGCTGTTAAATTTGCGGGTTGCTTCCGCTCGAGTCATCGTGCTCATTAAAAACCGATCCAATTTGTCTTGGCACCGTGAGGATTTCGGTGAGAGCAACGCCGAAACTTGGGTGTCGTTCTCGACGCTGCGGCCGCGATCGACAGCGTGAGCTTGGGTCTTATTGTGCCAACTTCGCCTGTCGCAACTCCGTCGCTCGATTAGACTTACGAACTTACGTTCAAGCATCCTCGATAATAATTGAAGGCACGTACAAGAAGCAGGATGCACCTGCGTCATAAGTTGACTCTAGAGTAATGGAAACAGACAACATCTCTTGGTGTTGGTGAATAAGGGAAGATATTTTGTATACGTAATAAACGGAAGCGAGCACGTTTGGAGACACAATTTGGCATTCCTATATGTTTGAAAGTGCTGGCACTCTCTACATTTCTGAAACATTCTGAAATTTATGCGGCACTCTCTTACAACAAAGGAATAGAGCACGGTGGATTTTAAATAAATTGGTAAGAGATAAATCAGATTATATACACCACTGTCTTCGTATTTGTGGATTACCCGTTAGATCATAACGAACAATATAGCGCGCGCGCGCACGGGGTTGCCTCTTCTTTCAGCAAGATCTAATACCGTCTCCGGAAAGCTCTGACCTGAGAAGTAAAGGGTTATCTGACTCTCTCGGTCGAGTGCACTTCTCTCGGTCTGTATTGGATCTTCTTGAGCCCGGGCGATTTCGAGAGGGATAGGCGAAGAGCTTCACCTCTCGCAGGGTTCTCCTCGACTATGACGAATTGCGAAAGTTTGGTGAAAAATTGGCCGAAGCCAGATAAGAGTGGCCGGAGGTGTATAGTGCATCGTACTTTGGTCGTTGGCCATTCGTTCTTCCATTTCATCTTGCTAGCCAACTTAACCCGCATTATTTAGCCCACTCTCAGTATGTCCCTCCGTTTGTTCTTCTTTATTTTTTTTTCCCCGAGCCGTGCAAGGAAAAGATTTTAAAATAACTCTATGTTCCGGGGAGTAAAGTTTCTGTTGAGCTGACAAATGCGAGTATCGTGCGGCGGACGGCGTCGCGAACTACGCGACTTGGCGCCGCGATTTGCGACACGCGAAACTGTGGTATTTAACTCCGTGAACGGACATATTTCGCGGCGGTAATCCCATGATTTGTATGCACGGCCCGAGGACACTCCGCGAAACTCGCCGAGCACAGACGAGGTATATCAGTCGCAAACAGACTTCTCACCGTAAATGCAACGTGCAATGGACTCACGATAAGAACTCACTTTGAAATCTTTTGCGTTATATTAAATCAACGGCATAAATCTTTTCTCTGTATTACTTTCTGTATACGCTTTTCTTATGAAGTTGGTATACTCGACTCTACAATTAATATGAGATATACAGGTCAATCTGTTTCTTTTTTTTTTCAGTCCTGCGATTTTTATGATTTCACAAGCTGCTCTGGATTATAAGAATGTTATTTGAGATTTAATAAAAACTTGTAAGCACAATTTTGAGACCATAGGGTGACAAAAAAAATTTAACCACAAAGTTTTGTGTCTATCAAAAATCTTTGGTATATTTATGTAAACAAAAACAAGCTCTGAACTATCAGAGTTATATTTTATTAAATATAAAAAATAATAATCAATTTCAAAAATAGCCACTTTTAATTTTGATATAAGCTTTAATCTTTTTACAGATAAACTCTCCCAGATAATTAAAGAGTGGCCCTTAGTTCCCTAACTGACAAAAAGTTTTTGATGTAAAGTCTTTACATTTAATAAGATTTAACTAACATTCTCTAATGTTTATTTTTTTGTTACATATATCATCTAGATAGCAAGGATGATATTTCTCATCATTTTGACATCAAAATGACATTAAATTTAATAATATTAAATTAATGACATTAAAGTTAAAATGATAAATCAGTTTTGATTAGCGAGACATTACAGAGTGGCAAAAAATTTTGTGTGTTTATCAAATCATTATCCATGTAGCAAGCTGACGTTATTTGTCGTTATTTCAAAATGACATTAAATTAATAATATTAAAAAGATATCATTCTAATACCAGAATGATGACAAATAATGTCTCCCTGCAACTAGGATAATAATTTGATAAACATATAAAATTTTATTGGACAAAATTTTTTGTCGCTCTGTTAACATCTCGCTAATCAAATAATAAATAAATAAAAATCGGATATTTCCCACTTGGATTATTTTACTGATATTCCTGCGATTGGTGTTGCAGTTACGATGCGAGAAGTCGGCAGTTCGGAAAGGCGAAATTGTGGAGCGCTGCGCATTTTTGGGGCCACCGAGCGTCTTTTCGTGCGAGCCCACCGGCGCAGCTGACACTTCAGGATCTTCAACAAAGTGATGAGGGTGTTTACAGGTGCAGAGTCGATTTCCGAAACTCGCCGACGAGAAACTTGAAAGTTAATCTCACCGTTATCGGTAAGTACATCGATCTTACCTTTAATTGAACGTAATAGAATCTTCGTTAAAATATATACATGCGAAACATTTATGCCAAAAGCGAAATAATCAATCTGTAGCGACATACATATATATTTGTCGTAATAATTGCTATTAATTTTGGCATTTCTTAGATTTCTAAGAATTATTTTATCTACTCCATGATTCTTGGAATAAACGTTATTATTTCACTACTTACAACTCTGTGAAATAATTCGTTCATGACTGCCATTATAAATGTATGAGTAAGTATATGCGAATAAAAAGCACGCATATCAATTTTCCTATAGCGATCTATATCTCGAAAAATCCATTTGACACGAAAAGACTTAGATTTTTTATATGGAATTAATTTGAAGCTTGTTAAACTTTTGCTAAACTCGAACAATCATTTTTGTATGATTATTTCTTGCACGCATTTTGTATTAGCCTCATAAGGCAGTTCTTAGAAAACGTTCTAAAAAATTATGATGTTATCAAATTGAATCTATAAATTACTTATTAGGAGTGGGAGACTTTGAGGAATAAAGGAAAAAAAAATATCTATAAATTATTATCGAAATATAAAAGAAAAATCCTCATAAAAACTTAATAATGATGATATTCGTTAATATAATAGTCGATATCTGACAATAAGTTAATGTGACATAATTGGATAGTCGCAGTTAGTAATTTGCGAAACAATCAGTCACAATAATATCACGACCATTCGATAAATAAAAGCTATAGACAGGCAACTCTGTATAGCGATATAAACCGCAAGATATCGACTCGATAGTTTTTATTTTGTGACATAACTTGATCGTAAAAAAACTAGTTTCCGATTCACTGAAAAAGAAATAAAGTCTCTGCTTTCTGCATCAATCATTTTCCAAATATATTTCTTAACTGGTTCATGTGACGGAAATGTAATTGTCAATATCTAAAGGTGACACACAATGATACGCTATGTACGTGTGAGTCGATTACAGTTTACGATTGTTTGCAATGGCAGCAGTCAGCCGAGACTATCGTCGTGACTATCGGACGCACGAGAGCTACGAATAGAGATACTCCTCTCTAATAATATAAATCTTGAGATCTGGACTCGGCGAGCCGTCTTCGTTTCTCAAGAACGAAAACTTGAACTTTTCGCGCGGAACTAGTTCGAGGCTCGTTAAACTTTCACAAAATTGTTCTCGACGGGGAGTAACTCGGAACTGACCGCCGATACTCGGCGGCGATCGTAGCTTGCGATTGGGCAAAGCCGGTCTCAAGAATAGTCGTTAATCCAGAATTGAAGGACCACTCGTACAATCAGCGGACCATTGAAAGCGATCCTCTATAAACGATCGCTGAGAGTCGATTGGTTGGCTCGTCTGTAGTTCGATTTACTCTTTCGTTGACGCGATCGTCAAATCATCGAGCTCCTTTAGTAACAAAACTCCGGGATTATTTGCGTCGATAAATCGTCGATAATTGGCAATTGAATGTTACCCATTTAATGATCACCTATCATGCTCAACTAATCTCGAATTGGAGATTTGCGTGACATTTTGATCTGAATTGATAAGTAAATTATTTAACAAGATAATTAGAAAGGTAAAATATTATATTCAATTTACGGAATGCTTTGTTCAGAATTTATTTAAAGATGATTTATTTATTTGAGGAAAGGATATTTTTTATTAATCGGTGAATCAATCAATTCTTTGTATAATCGGTATCTCTCATTTTCGAATATATTTTAAATTATGATTTAAATAATGACGTAGTATTAAATTTATGAATAAATTTCACTTCGATATAAAATATATTATCTTTCTCTCTTTTTCGTGGAAACAGATAAAGACTTTTCTTTTATTTCTTCTATTTTCTGCGTGAATAACATTTTTATTTAAATAATGGTGAATTGTGTGTTGCATAATGCATCAGAGTTGTTATAAAATGGAAATATGGACAAAATCTGCTATTGGTAATACTAAATTTATTTTTTTTTAATATTAAAACGTATAAACAGAGAGATATATAATTTGAAAAAAATTTATGATGTTAATTTATTAGATAATGTTTTTTAATTCTGTTTATATGATAATATATATATATATATATATATATATATACTTTATGGCTTATATTTTGATGATATATATTAGAATTATTTTATATTTACTGCTTTTAATAAAGCGGTATTGATTTTGCTGTAATGAGCTCTCACGCACAGTTGAAATAACAACGTGTCGTAATATTATTTTATCTCATGTAAAATAATCACCATCGCGTTTACAACGCGCAACCAACTTGACGGCGCGGAATGGATATCACAATGCGGTAATTAATACTTGATGCCAAATCGATGCGAGATACGCGTCAACCCGTACAGAAAGTTCAATTTCCACTTTATAGAAAGTTATGCAACAGCGTTTCGCGTTTCCATAATGGCGAATAACATTATCCGATGTACGAGCGAAATCAAACGTAATTACCGTATATGTACGCTTATGCATAATTGCTGGAAGTATTGAAAATGTTTAAATAGAAGCTCGGGAATAAATGGGATATTAATGTTCGGATAGCGCGCAAGGATTAATGTGCTATGGACGAATAATACAATAAATATATTCATTCTCTCCGTTCTTGACACAGAATGTCTAATTTTCAAACAAACAACTCGACAAACATTTTGAATAACAAAACTATTTAAACAATAATAAGTTAATCTGAACTGTTACATGAATATGAATTAAGTGTGGGAAAATAGACTGTTACAATCTGGGTTGGATTTTAATATCTATAATCTTGAATTTTTTAAAATACATCTTTCAGTTATATGTATAACTCATGCATGTCAATTGCCGTCGGGCTTGAATCTGTTTAAATTACTTTGTAACTAAAGCAAGTCTCTTTGATAAAATTGTAATTCTAAGTCAAGATAAATATATCAGTTAATAGACATAACCCAATTGTTGGACAAAAATTTTAGTAAATATCACGTTTTTAATGATACGATTCTGAATAAATTTTATTAAGTTTTTAAACAACGAATTTATTTTGAGTCATAACATTATAAAGTACATATCATTAAAAGCTTAAATAATATTTAAAACTTTTTGTCACTTTGTCTAACAAATGGGTCATATTTATCTTATAAGTTCGTATATAAGCGCATATTTTTCTATCTGCCACTTCCTTTTTGTCTACCATAATAACAATAGATTTTGTTCCTCAAAGTCCGCCCTTTAATAAGTAATGTACATCTCTCTATCCCAGTTTCATAACACCTTCGATAGTCGGTAGTGTGTACTTGCTGGTTTTGTCGTACTGCCGAACTTGAAGTTCGAGAGGTTGCTTCTGGAAAGCGTCGAAAGTCCAAAATGGGCTTTTCACTCTTGTCTCTTAATAGAACTGGAGCAATATCTTGTCGGTCTCCAAGGAGAGGCTCTCCATGATGCACCGTAGCGAGTAGCTTTCACGAAGCACCTAACTTAATTTGGCCATCGATCGGCCCTTAAGTCGATTTAAAAGGCGAGTTGCCGATTTCATGTCCTGATGAAGACCGACGAGGTTTTAGATAAAGTTCTTCAAAATTTATAAAGGGACTTATATAAACGTGGATATCATGAATTTGCGTGACAGTGTAAACTAATCGCGTTAAGTGGCTGTATCAAGAGATTACAGAAGAAGAACAAGTGAAATTATTAAATTAAATTTGATAAAAACAAAATAACAGAAGTACAATAATTTTGTATTTCTTAAAAAATATTGTGTACTTCTTAAAATTACTCCTAAAAAAGTACTTATAATTAAAAGTTATTGTAAAAAAAGGATAGACTTTCAAAAGTAGGTATAAATTTTTATCTTTTAAAGTCTTTCGTTTTTTAAAATCTTTTCGTTGTTATTGAACATATATATAATCTTTTTATTAATTTTGATAAATATTTAAATTATAATGAAGAGAACATCGCGCGTTGACCAAATTAATTATCAATTAGTCATCATACATTACTGAAGAGAACTTTTTCAAAACAATCTCGATATATCATTTTTCTTTTTAATTTATCTTCTCTCATCCATCATAAATTTTTCCCATCTATTTGGATGTTAGAGAGGTGCAATTCGTAAACTTCAATTTTCAGTCGAAGAAAATTAATCGATCGAGTTGGAGATATTATGCTGAAGGATTGATTTAGTTTATTGTATAAACGCGTACTAAATGCAAAGATTATGTCAAAATTGATAGCGATTCAAACTTGGCCAATTGACGCTGCTTTCTTTTAATCAGAGCTCGACCAAGCGTCGCGAAATGACTCGGATGATCGTCGCGCATCGCTAACTTAAACAATCTGCTCTCGTTGTTAGTCCGAGTATCCCGAACTCGTCCAAGGGAGAAACGTAATCGAATAGGGGGATACATCTCGCAGGCGAAAGGCCATCGAAACACTGCGGTAGTGGCGGAGCTTCGTTTTACGCTTCGACGCGCGCGAGCGCAGTGTCCGTCGGAGCTCGAGTTAATTCACAGGCACACAGCATCTCGACGTAGAGAGAGGCGAACGATGGACATTGCAATAGTGTATGCATTATATGTATGTGTGCGTAGAAGGAAGGAGCACAGAATCCATTGCCTCTCGGTTGTGTATATCCGCTCTCGGAGAGTTGAAACAACCCTATCATGATTAAGAATATTCATTGACGCGATATCCGATGCTTATGTTTCTCTTAATTTTATTTTTTTTTCTCTTTTTAATTTTACGCTCTTTCTTTTACGTGAACGTCTACTGATTACAATTATCTTTCGAAGTACATTTATTCACGTCTCCTTCGCTCCTTCAACCCCTTTAATTAAGTTTACTATATCGTTTTCAGTATCCACCACTTTCAAGTTGCTTATTAAAAAAGTTATTCTCATAAGCCAAAAATAAACCTCGCTCGCATCAACGATGTTTCTCGATGTATCGTGCATACACCTTACCGTCGCGCTCCCTCGTCGCCAACGCAATTTTCCTGCTTCTAGACTTCGAGTCGTTAGCTCATTGGATAAAGGAAACGCACGCCCCAAGGAGCCCAAGACGTCGTTGTCGTCGTTGAAACTTGGAGACAAAAGCTGCTCGGGTGTTGAGTCGACTCATGTTAATCCGATTAGGATTTACTTTAGATTTTGACGAGCGTTAGATCCTCTCTGTCTTCTTCTATGCGCGCCTCAGGGACGCCTAATCGCCGCTTACGGCCAAATTAGTTTCATACCACCCCTCGTCTCTATCTCATCTATCCTGGTCACTTATTTAACGTATGGCCATGTTAGTCTTTATCCACTTAATTGATCGTTCAGTAGTTGTTTTCTACTTATCGCGTGTGTATATACGCGTATTCGGGTACGTATATGTATATGCTAATTAATCAGTTATCAATCTAATTTAGTTATCAATTTAATCAGTTTAATCGAACATAAGAAGAATGATTTTGCTAAAATATTTAAAAATGTAGCTAAACAGCTCTGAAAATAATTTTTTTCGGATTATCAAAATAATATTGCAGGACGCTCAAACTGGTTATTAGAATGTTAAAATTTTTTGCAGCGTTGTCATCGACGCTTTAACGTTTATTAATTATTTTAATGATTTTTTATTCGATATGTATTTTAGCAATCCAACAAAATTATTTTTAGATCTGTTACTAATTAAATTTGTAGATACTTTAGCAAAACGTTCTTTCAATGAGGCCATACTTAAAAGATTAATAGCTTTAAATATAAATGATGATAGAATAAATTGGAAAATTTAGATTATTTTTTATTTCAATTTTTTATTTCAAATAAATTATTTTGCATAGTGCTGTTTTAATTTTTTAATTACTGATAATTAACACAATGGTCAACAATATGTATTATTTAAATTCAATTAGAATCTTTATAATGTGATAATATATATTGTTCGCTCATAAGATTATCATTTTTCATGGAAGGTAAATATATTTTTGAAAAATTCTAGGAAATATGCGAAGTATACATTGAATTGAATTAGAGACGACAGAATCAATAATAGTATTAATCCCGAAGTTTATATGATCGTTTGCATTCTCGAACTCCTGCATCCTTTCAATCCTGTCTCATCTGCGAACTTTCTGAAGGGTGTAGATAGATCCTATAATCCCGGACGAGACGCGTTGCGTTGGGATCGCTGGAATTGCGTCTCGTCAGGCCAAGTGATACCGTGATTTCCTGAAATCGATACTTCACGCTGGATATTCTCGTTTAAGCCCCTTTATCGGTGATTACTCGTCAACTTTCATGAAGAAAGAGCGGCACGATACTCTTGAGAGGACCGAAAATATCCGATACTGCCGACGGCATCCAAAAACTGGCTTTGTCATCCTTGATCTCCTCTTTTTTCCGCCAGTGACGAGCATCTCGTTACGAAAAGGGGAAATAATTAAGTCTGTCTAACTTAATTTCGTCAACTCGAAGTATTTAAGCGCGAATGTTGCGAGGTAGAATAACAAAAGTGCAATAATATCGTAAACAATTAGTAGTGATAGCAACCATAAAAATAATAACTGTAAAACAAGTTTTATAAGTTTACAAGTTTTATATGTAGAATTAATATATATATATAATTGAATCAATTATTTTGTAGTTATTACAATAATAAAATAGTTCAATTAACTATATATACATGCAATAATTCTACAATACAAACTACAATTGTTATCTTTACTTATTTGCTATCATAATATTTTTCTGAGTGCAGTACAAGTATCGCATAAATATCAACACAATAATTTAAAAAAGAGATGTATATCGAAATCTGTTTCATAAAAATTAAAAATATTATTATTTTTCAAAGATTATTATTTTTCTTAAATGATAAAATCAGTTATTTGAAACAACACATTTGGTTTTAACAGCTGTAATTAGCTCTCCAACATTTTGTGCCTCGATATCACGTTTTCTCAAAATTCTTATTGAGATTTCAATATGTAACAATAAATAAAATACAGTTCAGTTTTTATTATAATAGAAACTTATTATTAAAGATTTCACAAGTGTGGACAAGAATTTTTTTCAGATTTTTATAGTAGTTCGAAATCATAAAAAATATATGCTATTTCTTCTGCCATTCAGAATGTAAAGTAGCTATGATCGAAAATTTTGAGGTGGTGCTGGAGGATCACTATATTTATTAGATTTTATTTAAATAAAATCTTGTAAGAAAAAAAAATATTTATATAGATATCTACTATAATGTGTGCTTCCTTTTAGCTGCCAGTTTGTTGTCTATAAAATACATTGTAGCACGTCGCTCACTGACATAAAATCTTTCAACGTTCAAATGGGTGGTTAATGGGGGATAATACCTTAAAATCGCTTTCACCATTAAAGCCTTTTCTTCTGAGTTTACCCTTCTTGCGCCGTCCTCGATAAACGGTAGTCTCTTCCCTGACTGTTTTTCTTCTCGAACGCGTCTGGGATCCGGAATCTTTCATGAAAATTAAATACCACGAGCTTGAGGATGATGGATATATTCCACGAATGACGTTCCACGTCGCTTAATGCCCTCTACGGGAGGGGGCGGTTGGAAGGAAAGGGTGGCACTCGCCCCGAATAGGAAGAACGAAGCCGAGCGGACACATTCTGAAATTTAGTATGACGGAACGGGCGAGCTCGTATTTTATCGTTAGCAGATTCCATAGAAAATTCAAAGCTGCGACTCCAGAGGCGCGGCCAGACCGCCATTTCCTATCGGGTCGAGTCTTGCTCCTGTTCTTCTTTCATGTTCCTCTGTTTGCCGCTGACAAACGAACATTCGTCCGATATATTTTTCGCGTTTCTTGACTCTCTGACATAAGCGTACCTTTATACCACAAAGAATTTTCTTTCTCACGCAATATAATAGGTAGATCATCCCCCTCCTTCCCCAAAAAAATATTCTGCCGTTTAGTGATGTTAATGTCACAAGATTTTCTATCTATATACGATTTCAAGAAGATATTATACAAAGTAGAGGAATTTCGTATGACCATAAAAGGTGGATTTAAGACTGCAATGCTCTTAATGCTAGAAGATCGTCTTGCATATACTGATGCGTAGTTATGGTAGTGCATGCTATGGTAGATGACAAACTTTCAACAAATAAACATACTGCTAGTATCTTGTATATCCTCTTATTTCAAAAAGCTATTCAAGTTCTTATAATAGAATTTTCTATGGAGGAATTTATTTTTGATCATAGCTCACGTGTTCTCATTTTTATAGATAAATACGTGTTATAAATATACGCCCCTCACATTTATGAAAGAATTTTGCTTAGAAGAAATGCTAAGAGGATAAGGAGGGCTTCTTTGCTTATTTTTTGGGGTGATCACGTTTAGCTACACGAAAAGAATTTTCTTTTAAAATTTACCCTTAAGAGATGGTAGTCATGGGACAACATTGTATTCCGAAGAATTTTATATAAATTTCTCTCATTAATTAATAAAACTATAATAAAATATAAAATAATTTGATTAATTTTATTAAAATGCACGATAGAAATCTTTAAAATATTATATTATTAAATATTGTATCACAACTATCATCTTTTCAGGGTAAATTTTAAGAGAAAATTCTTTCCATGTACCTTGATTATTAAATTGACAAATGCATTTTGTTCCACTATTAAATTATACAATTAACAATGAAAAGAAGCGCATTCGCTGAACTAAGAACAAGTTAACGAGCATATAATTATTAATTTATCGCAAATTTTGCACCGTGTGCCATTACTGTTGATGTTAAGAAAAACATTCTTTTATGTGTACCTATATAGAGCAGACCCATGAACATTTGACGAGATCGCAATCTGTAACTACTTTAGAAGTTTCACCTTAAATAACCTGGTAATTAATGTTTAAATTAAGTTTCTGTCAAAGTAAAGCCTGTTTAATTTCAAAACGGCATTTATCCTGTTAAAGTTTAACTCGCCAATTGTAAACATGTGCTCGCGTAATTAGTGGCATCAGCATTCGCATAATTACACTCTAAAGAATTTTTGTCGAAAAGAAATAATTCCGAATAATTCCGTATAATTTATGATACCGAAGATTCCATCGGCATCATAAGTCTTTTGATAAATATATATTATCCCATCGTTGTACGTTCTTTCCGAATCTTGTAGATTTATCACAGCTATGATTCGTCGTTACATGATAATGAAAACGTACGCTCAGCGAAGTCGACACATTTTCGTAGACCAATGCGCGATCCAATGCGGAAAGTTTCTCTCGAAGCGGAAAACGCCGTTCGGCCGAGCGGACGAAGAAAGACATAAAAGAAGGAAGGATGGCAGAAGTTTGCCTCGGGCTCGCGGTTAGGTGCGATTCTAAAAAAATCATGAATCAGAGACGAAACGAGCCTCAATAATGGATCGTCCAATCCGAAAACTTCGCCGCCGGACAGGTCTGAAGGATGATGGCGGATCCGCGGGAAACTTGTGCCACAGAAGTGTAGAACTTGGCTGTTCTATACGACATGTTACAGCTCTTATTACGAAAAGTATGATCGCGAGTAAGATGTATTGCTTGTTTCTTTCATAAATTTCAAAATGTTATTTTTGCAATTATATAAATTTTTTATTTAATTAAAATAGAGTATTTAAAAAAAAAGTCTTATAAATTATTTATTCTTCTCTTTTTTAATAACATTTTATATAACAAATGATTAGGACTATTAAATTATAAAAAAAAACAATTGGAAAGGAGAATTAATGAAAACGTGATTTTCGATGAATAAAATAAAACGATTAACACAGTTTATTATAGATTATTACAAATATGTATTTTTTAACTCAATTTCGAGTCATCTCTAGTAATCTTACAATATATTAAAAAATAACTTTGCATTCTTCACCACACATAATGATAAGAATGATCGTGAATCTTTAAATTAAATATGTGTCAGTCACAGCTGAGTGAATTATGGATTATAATAACAGTCAGGTGGCAATGAAAGCAGAGAATGAGATATCAAATTATAGAAAATAAACAATAATGGACAATACATTGCGACAAATGTCACAAAAAAATAAATGAGTGTAAAAAGAAGTTTATGTACAATTAATAAATCAATTGACAAATAATAAATAACAATTACTGATATCAATTATTGACTGTCTATTGACTTATTAATTGTACAGACTTCTTTTTACATTTGTCTTTATTTGTTTTGTGTCGTTCGCGTTGTATTAACTATTGTTATTTATTCGCTGTAATTTTCTGCTTTACCTAAATATTATAATAATCTATAGTCTACTCAACTTACCGCAGTGTGACTGACACTTATTCAACCTGAAGATCCAGGAGTTTTTATTATATAGGTATGATAAAAAATGTAAGGCTGTACAAGTTTTTTAATATATTGTAAGGCTGAAGATAGCTCGAAATTCAGCCGAAACGTACAAATTATTTATTTTTATATAATCAATTATATTAATCATCTTATTTTATACACCAAGATAAATTGCATTTGATTTTCACTAGCCCTTCTATCTAATTATTATTTTTTTATACATACAATTTTATAATTCTATGTAATTTCTTAAAATTATATAGCTATAATGTTTTTTTATTTATCATGTTAAATGATATTGAGCTTAGTGCAATTTTATTATTACATAATGAAAATAACATTTAGTTGGCAAGTTAGAATCATAAGATAAAAAAATTCTGACTTTTATTATATTTGTGAAAATAGCGAGCCAATTTCTTGTCTTCTTTTATTCTCCATACTACGAAAACAGCACGGCGCTCATTAGTCGGAAGAAGTCTCAGAGATTTCAAAGCATTCTGTTTTCCAAGGAAATCTCGCAATCGCCCATTCCGAGGAACGTTGACCGCTTAAAGAGCAGAAAACGAATGCGACGAAGACTTACACCGCCATATTACGCTTTCCTCGTCGCATGACATCAAATATATTTGCGATCTCTTCGTGAAAACTCCGCGGAACGTTAACTGGCAATGGAAAACTCTCATTGCATTGGTCGAAAACTTGCACGGCGGTATTGTGACTTGTATATTGCGTTTCGTTAACGCAGTAAAAATAGTAAATAGGTTGCTGCTCTTTCTTGTGGAAACAATTTAAAGCGTCGTCGACTTCTATTTAATGCGGGAAAAGTTATAATTGCGAGCTGAAAATTTTCCGTTTCCATAGCGCAATACCTCCGGCAAGTTATATTTTTTCGGTGTTACGTGAGAACTTTTGTAGTTCGTGAAAACAATTAATCATTACATTTTTATTCACGTTAAGAGAATCGTTTAAGAGAATGAGATTTAATTACCGAATTACTTGAAAGTTCTCAAGATGAGGTAAAAATTTAGTAACAGCCATTTAATACGATTTTATTCATTACATCGAGAAAAAAATTGTTCATTTAGCTGAATTAATTTAATTCGTCTTTATTTCTTTTGATGAAGAATGTATGTATTCAAGTCAAATATATTATATTTGACTTAAGTACATACATTCTCCAATGGAAGAAATAGAAATAAACTAAATTAATTTAGTCAAATGAATAAAAAATTATTTTCTTATTGTACATATAACTTCTGAAGCTTTGTAATAAAATTGATAATTTCATTTTCAGTCAAACACGAAACCTGAATATATATTGTAAAACAATACAATTAGAATTAAAGTGTTTTTCTAATTAATTATTTGCCAAGATAAAAAACTGTGCATTATTAAAACATTTTTTCTTTGTAAAAAAAAATTCAAAGATTTTATATATAAATAAAATAATATTTTTTATCAAACAGACGGATACATCAAGGCATGTCATAAATTGCGACGTGACACAAAAATTTTCTAGTGTGAATTTATTTTTTAAATTGAATCTTTTTCTATTCTCAAACGCAGCATCCAAGAAACGAGTTCTATCGTACAAGAAAATATCGCGATATTCTTTAAATAGGCACCGTGAGCAAAACTCAAGGAGCTGTCCATCAACTACAC
>NW_011627046.1:2727998-2755690 GCF_000204515.1 Acromyrmex echinatior | reverse complement strand
CCCCGCTTGCTCTCTCTCTCTCTCTCTCTCTCTCTCTCTCTCTCTCTCTCTCTCTCTCTCTCTCTCTCTCTCTCTCTCTCTCTCTCTCAATAAATCATTATTTCGGATATGGCTTACTAAATAAAATAAAAAAATTTATCAAATAAAAAATATTTATCAAATTTATTTTAAAATACAAAAATAATGGAATAATATATTTGTAATCATATATTTATTTTGTAATATATTACATTTCGTAGCAATCATGGCATATACATATATCTAATTCTCATTAATCTCTGGAATATGCTATTAAAATATTATCATATATTGTGAAGATTTCATATATATGTACCTTTTTTAATCTGAATAAATCGAAAGTAATGACACAGTTATAATATTTTACAATTAATGTGTCGTGTCTGTGTAGTTTTATTTATATAACGTTTTGGTTGTAATATTTTAACGAAGACTACATAGATTAAGCGTCATAACACGTCTGAAAATTATAAATAAACTGAGACAGTATCGCAAAAAGTTTTAATCTTGTTTGCAATTTTTCAGTCGCAAAAATTGATCTCACGCGATCGCGTATAGTTTTTGCAGAACTAAATCTACCTTGCACGGAGAATAAATCACGAATCGCGACAAATTTTCGCATGTTTCACGACATCGCGTCTCACTCGCGTGTCGCGATAAAAATTGCAGAGGCATGTATTACAATTGAATTGTGCCGATGCGACGTCCCAAGCGGTCGTACGTCATATTCCTCTTAGTGACAATCTCTACCCGGGATTCGGGATTCGACAGGATACTTGGAATTCCAGTTTCGATGGGATCCTATCTTTTGTAAGTCGCTCCCACGACGGTATCGAGGGAGGTTGCGGTCAGTTATTCCGGTCACGAGTGGGATTCATCCTCGAGATATCTCAGTTCGGCGTGTTCTGTCTGCACCGGAGACTTACCTGTTCTCAAACGTGTTATAAACGAACGACTCTTCCTTTTCATATTTTCGCACGAAAAGAGGCTTCTGCTTGTTAGAGCGTTTGCGGTGATGATTAATCGATTCTCAAATAATTCTGACTAAATTTTTGGTAACATAATTAAATTTTATTTTAATTGTAACTGATATTATATTTTTTCACAGTGTTCAATTATTGTCAATGCGTTTTATGCTTGTAACATTTTTTTAATCTTCAATATTCTGCATTTTCGGGAATTGCTTCACCTTTTCTTTTTTGTCTCACAATTTTATTTACTCTTAGTACTTCCACTAAAGACGGGGGTATGCATATTGCATCTTATTAGGACTGCGTAATTGTGTTAAATTGCACAGTTGCTTCGATTAATTACACGACAAGATTAATTACTAATCACTTATGGTCGATAATGAAGCGACAATAACGTGGGAAACCGCGGCTGTTATTAACAGAATTACATCGATTCCGCGACGGTAACCTCATCCATTGATAATCCATTATGGAATAATGCGGACGTTAGTGACAAGTAATTATAGTGCCTTCTACACGAGAAGATCGGTTTTGCTGAACTATGTAGAATTTTAATTAGATACAAATCAAAAAATAATTTTGGCCATAATTGTTTTGGCCATCAAAATAATTACGTAGCCTCAAATTGGTATTTCTTTTGAAATTTTTTAATATTTAAAAATAAATATAACAAAAGAAATTTTTCAAAGACTTTCTATTATTTACAATACAAAAATTTAAACAAAGAGACATTAACGTTAGTTAAAAAAATATGTACGTATACAGAAAGAATGATTTTCCTAAAGTATTTAAAAATTTAGTCAAATACATATCTGAAAATAATTTTAGAATCTCAAGCATAATAAGCAATGCTACAAAAAGATTTGACAGTCTAGCAACCAGTTTGAGCGTTTTAAATAATTATTTTGATGATCCAACAAAATTATTTTCAGATTTCTCTAGCTAAAATTTTAGATGCTTCAGCAAAATCGTTCTTTCCACGTATAATGACTCTGAAATATTTCTTCATATTCATGGAAATCGCGCGGAATAAAAGGAATTTTTTTCCAAGTAAGCTAACTTAACGTTCGAAGTTGAAACGACGGGGTTCGAATAAAACGAAAGAGGCGAGATCCGGATATATGGGGCCGGCGATCTCTTAAAAACCAGCAACGAATCCTTTGCATGACAAACGTCCGGATCTTCGGCGAAGTAGCAGGTGCAACGACGACTAAGTATGTAATATCGTTCTGGGTCGGCAGTAAAAATTCTTCCGGGACTTTGCGCGCGCGTGATCTATCCTCACTAGAGAGCTAAACGACTCGCAAAGAGATTCTCTCCAGAGAATATCCTCGTGACTCGAGTAACGACCAAGTTGCGAAAATGCCTCGCGGTAAGCTCGATGCGGAACGCGGAATGCGGAAACGTTTGTTACTAGCATTGTGAAACACGGCAATTTCATTACGATAAATCTCTTATTCACTGATTTATTGTTATAGCGTGTGCCGGACGAAATAGCAACGTAAGCTACGACCGGAAATGTTTTTTCATATGGAACATCAAAAACAGTTTAAATGACGATTTTTGTGGAGATATGAAAAAGTAATGTCTCAGGTTACACAAACTTGTACGGAGTAGTACGGAATAAATCGGCCAGATAAATGCACACGCGATATCTCTACGACTGTAAAATCGACGATATTGTTCTTCAAGTCGTATCGGCAACGTAACGATAATGCTTCGGCAATGTCGAAAGATTTTCACGAAGCCGACGACTCCTTACTCTACCACTGTCGATTACATCCCCTAACGACCCATAAGAAGATTACACGGTGCTCGAATGTGTCGCGCCCGAAAATTTCCCGAACGATGATTATACCCCTTTCAGGGAATTGTAAAGTTCGACAAGGGATGATATGAAGCTATCATAAAAGTCAAGTGAGACATTGACGACAGTGCCGGGAAAATTCGTGAAAAATACAAGAAATCGTAAAAAAGGTGTGACTGCATTACCTTATACATCTTTCTTGAATCTTTCTTTGGTGAAAAAAAACAACGATGTTTTCCAATTTTAAACTTTCCGTTCGAAAATTTGCGATTGCAGGCTAGATTTGTCTCTAAAAACTTTGATTAGATATTTATGAAACATTACTTAAGATTTAATTAGTAATTTTAGTATGTTGATTATAAAAACTGAAAAATAAGAAATACAATGAAAAATTTATGTTAAATTTAACACATTTTACGTGTTCCAAATTTTTTTCATTTAAAGTCCATTTAAATGTTGTGTTAATTTAACATAAGATGAATGTGTTAGGAAGTAACATAAGTATTATAAAAAATTAATTAACACTAAAATATAACGGAGATAATTGTAAGCAAATTAAACACATTTCTTCAGTAAAATTAACATTTATAATTACGTTGAATTAAATTATATTATAATATATTATATTCTATTCTATTAAATTACCTTTATTTATCTATCTTAGAATTTATGTTTTAAAATTAATATTATTTTTATGTTATTTATTTACCTACTCATAAATTGTGTCATTTTAACACTAAGAAATATCATAACATAAAATGTTCAAACAACAATCATGTTATATTAAATGAACACTTAGGCATGTTAAACATTCAATACAAAAATTATTGAAACAAATACAAAATATTTTTACTGTGTACATTTTTTAGGAATAGACAAAAAGATAAAATAATATTACGGGACAAATTTAAATTGATTGAAAAGCAAAGTAATTAGAGTTACTATGTATAAATATTGAAATTTTTATCAATTTCAATATCACTCATAGCGATTTAAAAAAATTGTCTCCATTTTTTTATTTGTATACTCCCCGTAACCGAATGTCGTGGAAATTGCAATGAATGATTTGTCACGCGCGCAAGAGAGAGTGTGTTCTTGCATTCTTTACAGACATTCGCTGCAGTCGATGGTTTTAAGGGGAAAAAAAAACGAAAAAAAATATCGTCGTTTGTAATAGTCGCGACGAACGGAAGTGCGAAAGAAAGACTCGATGGAAACGAACTACGAGGTATCTGCAAGAATACTCGTATTCGGCGCGCCGCAGGACTCACTTAACTATCTTCCTCTCCTTCAACGCCTACCCTTCGAGCGCACTTCGGATTTCTATCTCTCCGAGTCTTCCGGGCGCCTTCGTTGGAATTTGCCGAGTATTAAAAGAACAAGATATCTCGGGCTGGTCTTTTCCTTTTTTATTTACCGTGGGTGAGAAAACGTTCTGCGATGGAAAAAGAGCGACGAGAAATTATGCACGGAGAGGGGAACGTAATCCTGTAACCGCGGCGCGTGCGATGTACTCGGCTTACACGACTCGGAGAATGCTAGGAACGACATGCCGGACCGAGAAGAGCCGGAGAATATTCTTTCACGTTTGTGCATGCATTTCCTACGCTTTTCTACGTTAGCCCGTCTGAGAATAAATGACGTTGCGATATTCAAACATTTTTATCTTACTCCCTCATCAACATAAAAAAAATGAACACGGTACCGAAAAGAATTTTTATTTCTTATAAAAGGTTATCAAATAGATTAAAACATTGCAGAAATATAATTTAAACACAAAATAATATTCTGATGCAGTATTATGATTAATAATAAATTTGCACATTTGAAAAACTTGTTAATTTAACACATATTTTATGTGTCCCAAATAATTCATTTAAATTTTTGTCTTAATTTAATAAAAAAAATATAATACTGTCACAATTTGTAAGCAAATTTGGAAGCATATTTTCTCAAATTAATATTTATGACATTTATGATGTTTGTGTATATACACATTTTATTTATTTATCTTAGAATTTACGTTTTAAAAA
The DNA here is from genome assembly GCF_000204515.1 of Acromyrmex echinatior. The sequence goes on along the minus strand of NW_011627046.1, from coordinate 2,750,861 downwards.
TACATTATTTTTATGCTGTGTTCTCGTGCATTCAGTATTTATCCACTAAATTATATTATTTTGACATTAAGAAATGCTGAATATCAATTTAACACAAGATATTGAAATAACAATCGTATTATATTAAATTAATACGTGTCAAAAATTTATTACAAGATTTTAACAAAGATTTGAATGGATCTGTTTTAGCACAAATACATAATATTTTTTACCATATATCATAATCTATTACGTATCATAATTTATTATCTAACAATAAATATAAAAATATAATATTGTATTATGTAAATAGAATTATAAAAATTATGTAAGAATTTATTCTTGCAACATGTCTATATTTAGCAGTAGAGGTATTTAAAAAATCCATATATTTTGCATTTTTAAAAACTTACTGTTCAGTTCTTTAATATCAGTACAATCTCGTATTAGTAAAACAAAATTCAGAATAAGAAGGATTAAGTGAAGAGCTAGTTGTCAGAGAACTTTAGTTAATCCTACGTTGAGTCGTTGACGTACGTTATAGCATAAAATGTAACCTAGCGTTGATTCTAATCCTTTGTAGCACAATAGCGAAAGTTTTAAGGAACGATAAACAGTTCCGTAAAGGATATTAAAACAAACGCGCCTTTAAGTTAAAATAGTTAACAAGTCGTATAATATAATATTACGTGATTATTTGAGAGTTGTTTTTTCTTCTTTTCTTATTCTCTTTTCTATCGTACTCTCTTACTCTTCTTCATTGTGTCTTTATTTTTTTATATCGTAATATTTAGTGCTTGTTTAAATACTATTTTAATCTGTCTTAATTTATGTTTATCATATGCTTTTATTGAACCATTTAGTATAATTTCTGTGCTAATACTTTATTTATTAAATAATAGAAAACAAAAAATAAATTCTGAATTTTGTAATATAATTAAATGAATTTTTTTTCGCGTCAAATAACATACTAAGAGCTGTTGCTGTTTAATTAAACAATAATAAACGAATGAGCTTTTTATTTCTGTGATTTGCTGTATAAGAAGCTCTTTTCGCAACTCTGTTCTCCTGTCTCAATAGATCAATTTTCGAAAAAGAGAAGAAGAGTGCCATATAGTTACTTTATTTCATTATGGAATTGCTTTCTTGAAAATACGCGCTCGTCATACTTTCGAAGTTCATGGACCGCGTGTCAAAACCGCGAAAACTTTCTGTGACGTGCGACGTCGTGTTTCGAATCGATTTCCGGCGGACATATACGTACCAATTCTCGGCACACCAATCGCGAAACGCGTATAAGGCTCTCGACAACATCTCGCAAAATTTTCAATGAAGTTAAGAGTTTCCAGTCTTTCCACAACTAGCCGCTTTTCCATCGCACTGACTTTTCACTTCGCACACTTCGATAACTGACCAAATATAGAAAAGAAAGAGAGAAAGAAAAGAGGAGACAGCAATAAACAATCTGTTTCATTTCTTCCTACTCCAAGACGCGTTTTTCTTTGTCAGCGGAGTTTTTGGAGAGGAAAATTTCTCGCTTCTATGTCTTAGAACCCTGAAATATGCAGACTCGGTCTCGACGGAACGATGGTGATGATATTTTTGAGGAAAGAATGGAGTATAAAGATCTCTCGGACGTTTCCGCATGTGCATGTTACAACGACACGTCCTGAGAGACAAACGCCTTTGAAGTTGCATCGAGATCGACAGCAACTCGATTCCGAAGAACGTGTTGTCAGCTCGTTCTTTCCCTGCGGGATATCCCGGGTATTTTCCTAGGATCTGAATACACGTACTTCAGCGCCGGCGGAGTGCGCCGGCTTGCTCGTGCTTGGCCCCCGAGTCTTGCTGAGAGTTTTACGAGATTCCTCGCTTTGTCACACTTTTCGGTTACCAACTTTGCCGGGGTAGAGTCGCTGTATCGACACCTTTGAGCGAACACGACGACTACGATGACATCGACTCGATTTCAGCAACGCATTGTCTTTCCTTCAAGCCACAGACGGTATATTTTGCCATGGAACACAGATTGATTCATATAAAGAAGAACTTCACTCTCTCTTATTTTCTAACTAATATTTTGATTAAAAACTTTATATATTGATATACTCTAATATATTGATGACTTCATTAATACAACATCTTTCTTCTAAGAAAATGTTTTACTTTTTATTTTAACTATATTGACTCAAACGGTATAATTGTATAATAAATTTTAATAGAGGTAAGGTTAAATTGGCATTAGTCATATCTTTGTAGGATAGGAGAATGTAAAAATAATATAATAAATTCAAAATTTCTGGGCATTTGCACTGAGAGAAAAATATTAAAATATTGTGAAGTAAATGTTATTTACGATGTTTTCTTTGATATTTATTAATTATGAAAAAATTTGATTATGATGAAATATACATTTCTGTGAAATATATTTCATTTATTGTAAAAAAATTGAAATAGATGATTTATTTGCTGGGAGAATTAAATTTTATTTTATTAAACTTTATTATTATTAATTTAATTTTATTATAATTAAATTTTATTATTAAGTTTATAATTATTAATTTTCATTAATTTAAATAAAGATTTATTTTAGTGAAATAAATATATTCCTTACAAATATTTTTCTTAATGTGTGCATATTTTTAATTTTTCATAACAAGATGTTAAAGAAAATTATATCTGGTAGAATGCTATTGCCACTTTATTTATCCACTTAAAGTTATCACAATTTTTGATATATAATTTTTATTAAAATGTAAAATGCAAGGATATTTAATATAATTTTACATATGTTAACGTTTTCATTAACATTAAACTTTGATAGCAACTCTAATATTAACTATAATTTCAAAATGTGCAGAGTTGATCTTAATTGTACAATAGTGATTGTTAAGTTCTAATCAAGTCTCAAATTAAAATTTGATTAAAACAAGATTCACTTAATGTTAAATGAACAGTATCTTTGCTTTGTCTTTCTTTATCCGTAAATCAAATCTTAAGTCATAAAAGCTCTTTAATTTTTAATCGTTGAAAAATGATCGATGCATCCACATTGAGGTTAACGTATTTTTCTCGTTGTTTTATAAGGCATTTAGTGTTTGAGCTAAAATGCGAGAGCAACCTGTATTATGATTTATGATAAAACTCATTAGTCGTCGTATCGCACACTTGATTTATTGCTCAAACAAGAGATAAATGCAATTTCGCTGTAAAGCAAAAGAAAATCTTCGGTAAAGATAATTCTCCGAGCGTAGTGAAGTGGTAAATCATTTATTTGTTAAATAACGAATTCGATCCTGTTTTGTTCTATAATCCATTCCGCTTTTAACGATTAAATCATAAAATAGTAGTTCCCGCAGAGCAGATTACAATAAACCAGAATACAAAGAAAAATGCTTTTAATGTTTATATTTCTGAAACGTAAAAAATTAGTTTCTTCTTTATGTCTATCTAAAAATATATGTGTTAAACTGATAATTAAATTATAAAATAATTAAATTATAAAATAGAAGCATTTTTAATTTAAGATATGAACTACTAATTTCTTTAACAGGAAACTTTACAGCAATAGTGAACTAATCTATATTTTGTAAAACGGAGAAAATGAATTTTAATGTTAACGTGATGGAAAAAATATAATTTATTTATAACTTGCTACAAAAATTCTCAAATTTTGTATATATCCAAAAAGTTCCTAACCTGAGACAAATATAAGATTCTATCACTTATCCATTTCCACATTAATATCATATTCGGCTACATATTATAGATTAGCCCTTGTTACAATAATGACTTTAATTGTTTTCTTGTTTTTATTAGTGATTCGAACACCTATTTAATCCACTTATTGGATAATATCAAGAAATATAAAAAAAATTTCTATTATATTTTCTCATATAGATTATCAATTTTACGTAAAAGTGGCAAATTTGGGCGCGAACGATTTCTTCGTAAAAATGACAAGAAAGTTTTTGCACAAGACACGAACGCGGTGACGAATTTTACGGGCTCGTAAACGGTCTCTCGGTGACGCGACTGGCACTTTTGCTCGTTCCTCGAGTACCCTAATATCTTTCGCCTCTGTGCTTTCCATTGACATGATCGTGCTTTCTCCTGATATCTCGCCCCATCGCGTCCCTTCGTTGATGTCACCATTCACTTCGCGCGTAAGGTGCACGTGTAACCTTTCTTCCAAATATGTCCCTGCCATCTCTGATCGTCCGATTTTTTTCCATCGTATTTGAATATAAATCTAATATATTATGCAAGAGAGGTATTTGAAATGTTAATAGCTATATTTTTTACTGTATTCTGTGAGCTAAAAGAAAAAAAGGATATTTGAATATGATATTTCTCCTTGAAAAAACCAGATAAAATATAATATAAAACAAATATAATATGAATATGTTTTTGCAATCTTTCTTGGTTCTCCGAATATTTCTAATTTAAACTCATTGTTAATATTTTTAACATTTTATATTATAATATTATTATAATTATTAATATAATTTTATTGTATTTAAATTTATGAATCTTGTCTTGTGAAGAGTTTGTTTTAATTAGATATGTTTTATTCACAAATTTTAAATGAGAAAAAAATGATTTTTCCTTTGATCTCGAATTTTAGTTTTTTATTATCGCCACACATTTTGTGCATGTTTAGTAGTAAATTTATCAATTGGATATATCCTGTTGTTGTATTAAATAGTATATATGTAGAAATGCTCTCGATGAAATTTCGTGCTATATGTATATATATTTTATTTTCACTAATTTTATAATTTTTCCACGCATTTAAATAATCTCTAAGCGATTTAAAGAATTTCCGTAAAAAAATAACCGTCGCATTTTCTCGATTTGTTTCGCAAGCGGCGTAATGTATGTAAAAATAATTCCAAGTTGATGCACAATTCGATCCAAAGCAATCAAGCGGAACGAATTAAATTTACATTTCAAACGAAGTTCGATGCTTCGATACGCGGACTTATTGCGACGAATTTTTCGTTGAGATCTTGGAATATTATCGTAATAGGATTTTTTTGCAACATCTATATTTCCTTTGTACAAACTATTAAATGAATAAATTTAAACAGAATATTTCTTAAGTATAAGTTAATTCTAAAGTTATTGATAATTTTTAAATCATTGAAGATAAAATATTTTTTTTTACAAATAGATAACAAAAAACTTATCTTTTATTTAATGGTTTTTGAACAGAATTTAAATTCAAAACGTTATTATTATAAAATAATATTTTTATAATTATTATAAATAATGTAATATTTACATAGAACAATTTTTGCTGAAGTATTTAAAAGAAGCTAGATACAAATCTGAAAATAATTTTGATTAAATAATTAGGTATGTGTGTGTGTGTATATATATATATATATATATATATATATATATATATATATATATATATATATATATATATATATATATATATATATATATATATATATATATATATATATATATATATATATATATATATATATATATATATATATATATATATAGGATGATCAAGCTGGTTACTAAAATATAAAAAATTTTTACAACATTACTCATCATATTTGATTATAAATAATTATTTGATGATTTAACAAAATTATTTTTTAGATCCATATCTATGTAAATTTTTAAACATTTTTAGCAAAACTGTGCTTTCTGTGTAACGATAAAAATTTAGAAATTGAATAAGATAGCATCCAATTGAATCTTTATTTAGAAAAAAATCGAAGGATAAGTACAATATATTTCTAAAAAATCAAAGATATCATATTCCTAAAATATATTCTTCGATAATGCAAAGTTTACAAAATATTGTATGTATGTCGTATAAAATAGTAGCGAAAACGATTTAGCAAGCGCGATAAAATTTGTCAGACGTCGCTGGTCGAAGCCAAGTAATATCGAGTGGGATATCGAGATTTATCGTTCCATGCGATTCTCCTGAGTTCCGTCTTCGCAGCACCGCCGGCGGCGATTCTGATTGAATCTGGGAAGTGAGAAAAAGAAGAAGTTGTAGAGAGAGTGGAGGGAGAAAGACAGCCACCTCTTCTGATCGATACGATCGATACTTGAGAATGCGCGCGATCCTGCACCATTCAACGTTTTCCTCTATCTCGTCCGGTTGCGCGAATCGATTTACGTTCAGACCATTCACCGAAATATTCTGCGATTTGTCGACGGAAGGCTATCCGTAATCCATAATAAAGAGTCGCTCCTTTACCGTGGACGAAATAAAATCTTCGGTCACTGCAATAATAGGAAAAAATTCACCGAGTTTGTTTGGCCAGCATGAGATCGAAAAGAAAAAACTCAGGCATTCAAACTTTTCCAGCAGATCAACGTCATCAAGTCCGATTCCGCGATTCAACTTATTTCCAACTTCTTATCAAATATATTTATCGCTAAAAACAACAACCTTCCGACATGAAAATATCATGATTTGATCACATTTATTATATTTTAGGAGCTTTTATGTAAGTTTATAAAAAAAAAAATACTGAATGCTAATTATGTTACTTTTTTTTCTAATTTGCATCTAAATTAGGAACTAAAATTTCGTATTGAAAGGATAAAAGCAACGTAGAGGCGATACGCGAAGATTTAAGATCCGTAGAGCTCGAGATTCAATTCGCGTTGAAAACGGCTGTCCGATAAATCTCGATATCACACTCGATATCATCGCGGCCTGTAGTCTGCTTCGGCCAGCGACCACTGGCAAATTTTATCGCACCGTAAACCCGCGCGTTTATATTTTCGTACAAAGACGGGTGAGTTTGGCAGCATCGATCTTGCGGATGACCATAAAAGACCGTAACCGATAGTCATTCGGCGCTAATAGTTTCGCTGGTTCAAACATTTGTCATGGAAAAATGCGGGAAAGAAATACATATTTTCGATTAAAAAATGCAAGTAAAGGCCTTTAAATACAAAAGCAAGTTATAATATATATAACGTAATTTATATTACGTTAAATATTTTATTTAAATGTTTATTAATTATATTTAGATAAAATATTTAGATAAATTAATTATAGTTATATTTAGATAAAATTATTTTATCATTCATTTTAGAAATGAAACTTTGTTTCAACCCTTGTAAAGTATATAAAAGTTTTTTTTCGCGATTCTTATACTTTCATACACAGAAAAAAACGATTTTACCGAAATACTTAAAAATTAGCTAATATAGATATAAAAATAACTTTGTTAAATTATGTTTTACGACATTGTTTGTTATGTTTGAATTTTCTTATAGATAATTATTTTAATGATCCAACAAAATTAATTTCGGATCTGCATCTAGCTAAATTTTTAGATATTTTAGCAAAATCATTTTTCCAGCCAGACGCTTTCAATTAATCCACGGCTCATTATTTTTATCCAACATTTTTCCTTATAAGTTTCATCTTTCTTTTTGCGAGACAAGAGACACTGCATCATTGCGTTGGGATCGCAGAGGTTAAGAAATTCCGGCGTATGTGCGAAGAGAAAAACGCAAGTGACGAAGGCACTCGAAGACGATACTTCGAGGGAAAAGAGGAAACTCGATTTTTCGAGTTTCCACGACACATAAACGAGACGGGAAATCTCGGGTAACTCAGAAACAACGTTGCGTTCTCGTTCGGAGAGAGGGATCTCTGTAGTCAGCTCGTCGATTCTCCATTATACGCATCCTTTGTCCGACGCACACGATTCACCTGGTACCTTCGATCGTCGACGAGATGTATCAAAGTGGTCGTGTTCTCTCACTCGGGTACTCATGAATATAAATTTTGTGCGAGATAGTGTTCTTTCTCCTCGACGATCATGATATCGAAATAATTTTCGTCGCGTCACAACGTAGGCGAACAATGTCTCTCAGCGAAAACTGCATGTCGGCATCTTACGATTATGTTGAAAGGGTGCTGTTACGTTTGTGCATTCACTATAATTATAAAAGTACAAGTTCAAAGCAGGAGAGGAAAGTTTTTGACAGGGCTACACAAAATATTTATTTTGATATAATTTAATTATTTATATGAATGTGTAAGAGAAAAAGAAATTATAAAAGCAGAATTTATTTATTTAATATATTTAAATTTATTATATTTTTTGATAATTTCTTTACTTTAATAGGAATATATATATAAAATCTTTTTTCCTTTTTTTTTCATATTTTAAGGTGCAATTTTCGTGTCCTTTGGATATCGTTTTCGTATCCCACGATCGATCTTTTATCGCCACATTCGTCCTTAATCCATTCTGGAGATAAAAGTCTGTATAAATTACGGAACGTGCCACGAATATTCGATCTACGGTCCAAGTCCTCTTTTCTCGATCATTCCTCTCTCTCCTTCTGTTTCCATCTCTTGATCGCCTTGTCACGATCTACTGTACCATCTTTCTCAGGCGGCTATAAAAATTGTATTAAAAGCGCGTGGATCCGTTATCGGCGATACCGAGAAGCGCGACGAGGAGACTAGATCGAATCGTTGTCGTTTCGTTGGATCGAAATAGAAACACGACAATGTTTCACGATTTGCACCTCACGGCGGAAATTGGAAGTTTTACGGACGTCTTCGCTGATGTGGGAGCAAACGTGATCCTATATGCTGCCGATCTTAGTCGAGTTATTTCTTTTCGTCCATTTTTCCTGTCGTGACATTGATCGTTCGTGTTTCTCAAGTAATCTTCAAGTCGAGGTGAAATAAGAGAAGTGAGGGATCTCATACATGGTGGGTATTATATACATACATGCAACTGGTGTGTACAGTAGCCATACAACTGTAAACCCAGGGAACATCTATTCATGTTGATTCAGGTATGAGACTATGTATGTGTCCACTAGCACATAGAATATTCGCCACAATATCTGAGAGAATGTAACTTATCTTTCCGGACAAATTCATTCCAAATTCATATAATATTTCGCAAATCATCAGTTTCATGAAAACATTTATTCTTAATAATTAATCGAGATTTTGGAGAATGGAATGAAATTCTTTTCAAGAAAAATTTTTTTTAAATGCGACGAAGTCTCTAGAACGTGGCGTCACTTTTTAAATTGGAAACTAATTCGTAGCCGCACGTGTAACAACCAATTTTTAATAGATACATATTAATTTTTACTTAATTATTATAGATATCCGGTAGATAATTTATTTAGAAAAAATCTATTTAATTCTGTCAAACAAATGAGACTTTTATCCTTCAAGCATGATATGCAGCGATATTTACTAACAATCAACTGATCGCCAACAATCAGTTGATAGCGTGCGTGAATGTAGATCATAGTTTATTATAATTGCTGGCACTGGTCGTTTACGCACTTTAATCATAAAAGGAGCAAGATCTTTAAACTTCGGCAAAAAATTAACGTAAAGAGAGAAACAAAAAATGTTTATTCTTAATCCTTCGAAGACGCGTTTTCTAGAAACTTAAAGATCTTGTTTTCTAAGAATTTTCGGAGTCGTTGAAAATCGATTTTCTTAAAGAATTCTAAGAGGCTTAAGAGAATTCTACAATTTAAATTTCAAAAGATTAATTCGGCTATGAAACTCGGTTTTTAGAGATTCTTGATATTACTGAGTTTGAATGTACTCTGAAAATATTGAATTTTAAAGAAGTAGTATAAGTCTCCAATGAAAGAGGATTTAGCGTCATAGTTTCATATACCTATAATCAGAGTTTGGAAGTTAGTTTGGAAATCGATACTAACTGTTTGCTTAGTACTGATGAGCTTCAAATAAAGCGAAACTAGATGTTACTTCAGAAACTTAATGTTACTTCGCAATTCAACATTCTACAAAACTGAGTTATGTGATATAATCAAATTATTTTTTTTTAATTCTGTCTGTCATATTGAATGCACTATTTTCAATTTTTTATTTTTGATCTTAGACATGACATAATCCTTACTTTTACAATTACATTAACTATAAATATTTATTATCATATATGTATCTTGAGATCATATATGTATCTTGAGATATTTTTTATTAGGAAATAAATGCATGCTGTAATTAAATTATCATTGATGATAATTTTTTGTTTCAATAAAAATTGATTTTATTATCAATTGATGAAAAAGAAAATAACGAACGATTACATCTGAAATTACACGTGAAAATTTTGCGGCGCATTGACAGACTTTGACTTGTACGAAAAAATTGCACGTGCTATTAAACTCTTCGACGAAATGGCACTTGATAAAGAAATTTGATGGACATTATCGGGAGATTGGGTTCATCGATTGAACAAAAGTCACGAAGTGTCTTGTCAGCATTTTAGAACGAATTTTTCTGGAGTAATTACTGAAGGAAAATACGACAGTTCAAAGTCGAACGAGCGCTATCGCGGAATCGCTCGTGCGGAATAAAAACCGCAATTCAAACCGGAAAACTTTTTCTGGTGAGCTCGTTGCAAGTGGTAGGAATTCGCAACTGCGAGTGGGAAGTTGATCGGGATGGAAAACGACGGGAATGGAAACGCACACTCTTATCTCTCGCCGATTTATCGTTTATTCGTTCGTTTTATTTGCCATTATGTGTCACTGATGCGCGAATTTGATGATTCGCATCGAAAGTTTGCGTTGGTCCCATCGCAAAATTATGGTAATAGGAAAGATATGTCTATCTCCGCGAGCATTTACTGCTATTGCGATGTCTGTAACGTTTAAGATAAAAAAAATACTTGATAACTACAATTCCAATAACTACGCGCATGACGAAAAATATTGATATGATTCGAATACATATTTATCAGTAACATGGAAGCTATCTTTGAGTAGCTATCGATGTGAGATCGTTAACAATCTTCTTTTTCTTCTCCTCGTTAGATGAGGAAGCTCTTTCAAGCAATCGTGAAACTAATAACTTCATTCGAATCGTTACTCTGAGAAATTAATGCTTGTTCTTTGACATTTCGTTATCGAGTGCATCTATAAATGGCTGATATATGCGAGACAGTCAAACTGAATATCATAATTTTTACCTTCCGCTAATTAAAACTACTTTTACTTTGAAAGACTCTTTCTTGATCCAATTTTTTCCAATCCTCTTATTTTCTTTTTTCCCCATCTCCTTTAATGCAATTAGTTCTTCTATTTATATAATTTGATTAAAAATATAATTTTTGAGTAGCAAAGAAAATAAAATATATTTTTTTTCGAATATAGTAAATATATAATTGATAACTGATCCTTTAAATGAAGAAATAAGGAAAGTAAAGAGGGCTCGAAGAACTTTATTAATATAGTTCCTAACTTAAGAGAAGACTCTTTATCTTTATTACTTCTTTATTAATTTAAATGATTATTAATTTAAATAAAGCAATAATTATAGCATTGTCATTTTTTATAAAACATGCACATTTTTTATCAATTTTTATCATTATACATGCATATCGTAATAATACTATTTACGTATTATAATGAGAGGATGGATTCAATCTAAAATTATCGGAAATACGGTTTAGATTTGACATTCCGAGGTTTTGATTAACTCATCTGACGAGCAAATTTGGTGGAAACTTCTAGTTATTTGAACTTTACGAAAAAATAATTTAGAATTTAAGTTCTCATTCGACAGTTATTTCTTTTATCCGTCGATAAAAATCAGCTAGAAAAAGTTTCTTTTCCAAATACGTGAAATGTATTTCAAGTTAATTTCATTTATGTATAATAAAATCAACAATCTTATGACGAAACAACTTAGGATAGTATTGTAAAACACATTATATATTCAAGATTTTTATTTATCTATAACTTGAGCTATGATATAACTTGAAATCAGTTTACGAAGCGATAATAACTTGGAAGCATTCAATATACGTATATTATGCACGTATGTATCCGTAATGAACGCAAACTCTGAACTGAAGTTTGAGTGACAATATAATTACGATACGGTACTTTAGATTAGCAGCACATTTCATATGAATATTGATGAAATTAACGGCTATAGATTAAGTAAAACCATGCATACTTAATGATTTGATGATAACTTCTATTATATACTTGATTATTTCTATTGAGATAATATTGAATATCTTCGTAATTAAAGGTACCTTCCTGATAATATATTTTCTAATAACTGCTAAATCTTTTATTTTGCTTAAATTTGTCTGCGTTCTTTTTTTATTCACAAGTCTTATTACATCAATTATGGTGTATTATCGGCAGTTTTTATACCACACAAAAAATTTTAATGGCTGTACAATGAAGAAGTAAGGATCAGAAGAATCTTTCCCCTCTCCGTGATGGAGAGTTCCTTCAGATCGAGAAGAATTTACGACGCCGGGATAGAAAGCGGTGGTCTTCTTAACTCTCGGTGAGAAAGATCAAGTGGCTGGATAAGTGGCCACTTCTAGAAATAAACAGGCTTGTGGATCTCGAATGGATGCGAAGGAACGAATAGTGAAGAAAAGCCGATTCTTTATTATTACGTTAGTTAATAAATATTCAATGTAAATCTCTTTTTATGACTTCGATAAATGAAAAAGCGGAAAAATTTATGGCGTATAGAGGGATGATTATAGAAAGATGGAGAAAACACAAGAATGCATATTAAACACATACACACATGCATCCGTATGTTAGCCAATTGTTTTCTATCTGACGAGATTTGCGAGAATGTTTTAATAACGTTTATAAATAAGGACGAGGGAAGTATCAGACGCGCTTTTATTAAACAGGGATCTCGTCGGTAAATCCTATAGGATACGCGGCTTCGTGCAACAATGTCCCGCATTGTCGGCGTGCGCGTTTCGGGGTTGCATCAATTTGCGACGAGAGCGGGCTTTAATTCCGTCGCCGGTGAACTACGACGGCGCGTGCTTTATGAAACGCTTCCGTGATAAAAATATCAAGCTGTAGCATACTCCCGTTGTCCGTTAATAAATAATGAGAAGCGCTGTTGGAATTCTATCGTCGCAAGAAATATTGTTTCTCGTTCCGAACATCGCTACGCTCTCGAACTTCAGCGAATGAAATTCGGCGAAACAATTTCTCTAATTTATCTTACTGCAGATCCTTGTAGATGAAGTGTTAGATTTTCATAAAACGTATCCAATTTTCTGTTCGGACTACAATTTATCTTAGACATTACCTTACACAATTCTACCTTACGCAGTTTCTTATACAGTTATTACACAGAGAGTTTTAATGAGGTATCTAAAAATTTAGCTAGCTACAGATATGAAAATAATTTTGTAAGGCCATTAAAATAATTATATAGGTTATTCAAACTGGTTAGGTAGAATGCAGGGTATGAAAGTACGCATTATTTATAACTTCGTTACTTTCTGTCGTTACTTTGTTATAATAATAATTTGACAATGATGTTGCAAAATTTTTATGACGGTAATAACACCAGAGTTGAAAAAGTCAACTGTTACTTACACTGTTACTTGTAACGAGTTAGTCACTTATTACTGAAAAAAGTACCTTTTTATTTGTAACTAATTACTTTTATTTGTTACTTGTAACAGAAAAAGTAACTTGGCGATGCGTTACAAATTATTTATTACTTTTTTAAATAAATGACGCGTAATGGTGTCAAGTTACTTTTCAAAGTGACTTTCTTAACTTTAGCGCTATCTCAGCGTTTCGTTAATTATAATCATAAAAAATTGCAATGTCATTATAAAATTGTTATTATATTGTAAAAAGTAACGATAAAAATAAGGGTATAGAAACTCTTCCATTCTCTGCTAGAATGTCAAAACTTTTTGCAGCATTGCTTATCACGCTTGAGATTCTTATACGTAATTATATGTATATATATTTTTGAGATTCCCAGAGTAAGGTATTTACTTCAAAGATATCAAAGAGTTTATTGGTGTTTCCTGAATCTTACCGTTCATTTCATCAGGACGAGGAGCACATTGATACTTATTATTTTGCTAATCCATTAATTATAGTAATTAGATAGATAGTCCAACAATTATTTTCAGATTTGTATTTGACTTAATTTTTAGATACTTTAACAAAATCGTTCTTTCTATATGTAGAAATTTGAACAATAATCCTTCCATGCAGAAACAACTTATTGTACTAAAAATGAGACCAATATCTTTAATAAATCTTTCTTTTCTTCCCTCAAATACTGGTTTGCAAATACCACAGTTGGATTCGTTTGCATTGCGAAAGAAATATCCGATCGTTTCCCCATATCGACGGTTCTCAACGAGCTGCGAGATTTTTCACGCGAGATCGGTGCGGTAGCCAGAGAGGCAGACACGCTCACACAAAACGAGTACGTGTGCGGGTTGAAAATACGACGGAACAGGGATATTGCCGTTGCTGGTGCGCCTGCATGAAAATACCATTGGCTCTGCGGCAACCGTGACGGCGTCGTAGGAATTTTTCTAAATTTTTAACGGTAATCGTTACATAGCCTTAGTCCGATACTCAGGTCACGCAGCCCGTCAACCGCACGGTGGCTGTGGACGCGGACCATTACTATCATATTGTGTGAATGTGTGTGTACGGGAGTCAGAGAGAGAGAAAGAGAGGGGGAGGGCGGGCGTGCTCGACGGTCCATAATTCAGAGAATACACGAATAGTATTCGCGCCAGCATCGTGTGCACCTATACGCGTATAAGAGAATGCAACCCGCTGCAAGAATTCAATAAGTCTGAATCGCTCAGATATTTTCCGCCCTTCGAGCGGACAATCACATTCAGCGGTACCACGAATGTTTCTGTATTCTTGAAAATGCATGCATTTTATTATTATAATATTTTTTCTTCTTTTTCTCCTTTTTCTTTTTACAATTACGTTTGTGGAATATGCAATAAAAAGACGCGAGAAAAATTTTAATTTTAATATTTATTTTTTATCCCTCCTAAGAAAAAAAATTGCTTACAATTATCGAGTGTAAATTACATGATACATACGCACAAAAAAATATTATGTGCAAGTAATAATTATTTATTTTAAAAGTTCATATATCCGCAAATATGTCATAAGTTCATTACTAAACACAAGTTGATTCGCTTGCAATACGAATGTTTCTTGCTTGTAAAATGGGACGTAAAGTACTCTACTCATGTCATAAATATCTACGAAAGTATCTTATCGATCGTGAGCGGGTTGCCTCAAACGAATATCTTACAACCGTTGTGCTACGTAATGATAAATGATTCCTTGACACTCCCTTCTGTTGTGATATGAAAATAATGTCGAAGTTATACATGTAGTCTCGTTAGAATGTCTTGTTAGAAAAATTCAGTGATTGAGTGGTCACGAAATATTCTGAACAAGAAATATTGATCTCTTGTCTCGCGAAATATCTTATAAATTTTATCGAAAATTATATATTTTTTTTTAAGATAAAATGTAAAACATCGGTTGAATAAAAAAAAATTATAATTTTTCGTATCTATATAACGATCTTTAAATTTATGTAATAATAATCCATTAGTACGAAATATAATGAAGTACCAAGAATTTTATTTAATATTCGTGTCGTAATTATCAGATTTAAATGGAATTTGCGATTTATTCAAAAAATTATCGTTAACGATGCTTTTATAATCTGCCCAATTAAATGTGTTAAGTAGTTTTAAAGAAATAAATTTGTAGCATTTGATGCCGGAAAATGTCTCTCCGTTAGGCTGTTGCTCGTCGTTCATGCTTGCAATATTTAATCGATGCGCATCGAATAGCGTAAAAAAAGGATAGACGCGGCGGACCGGGTATCATAACGTCGAGCGATAAAACTATCGCTCTTAAAATACGGTAGCCATATTGCAATATTCGTAATGCCTGAAATATGGCAGGTATTACCTCGCTCTGGCAATAATTTTCCCAGGATAATACCGTTAGTAATGCACTAATACACGCGCGATGTTACATTACTTTTTCGCCATAGTCTCTATCGGACCACGTGTTACATTGTGCATTTCTGTCGCATTCACAGAAGCGACAAATCATACTTTTCAAATTTGTTCTGGATTCCTGTACCAACGAAAGCCAGCGAATATAATTTCTCTCTTTCAATTTTTAGTGAAATATATCTTATTACAATCATCAATTATAATAATAAAATCTCAAATTAAAAAATGAATTTATTTTTAATTAATTGATGAACAAAAATTTATTATTTTTTTTTATAGTCTTGGGGTTTGACTCATCAAAAATTTTAATATAATGTTTATTAATGTATTGGAACTGTTATTTTTCTTAATTTAATCTTTAATGCTGTACATATTTAAAATTTAAACCGACGTTTTTAAAACAATTTTCTAATTCATGAAACATTTTGATTTATAATCGTCTAGAAATATTTTCCTGTACAAAATACAAAATATTCAAAATGTTGGTGTACGTGGCTCATTCCATGAGCTTGAGCAACGAAAAAAAGACTGAATGTCCTCATTTAGCCAGAATTGAGCTAATCGTAGCTGTCGACACGGACAAGCGACGTCAAACGAAAGGAAGAAAAAGGAAAAATAATATACTGAGTTATAATAATTGTCATGGACTGTTACGGCACGCGCTGGCTAGTCTTGCAGCTCGTAGGGGATGAACGGCGCCTTTGAATCCATAGTGGGCGTGCTCATAAAGAGGTAACGGCAGAAAGGTGCACGCCCGAGCACGTCCTGCGTCGATAGCGTCGGAGAATATCCCGCAAATGGTGCATCCAGCTCGTGGGTAGGAAGATAGGTGCATCTCCGAGTTGCATATATGTATAATACGTGCATCTAACACATGTACATATAAACGCACACTCACCTGTTATGAACGCACGTAGCGTTGTATACGAGGTGTCTCGGATCAAGCACGTCTCGCGTTACCTAGATTCTGCATGAATATGCTGGAGAAAGTGGCCTTTTCATAAAGGTTCATCAGAGTTCACAAGAGTAGTAGTTTACAAATTTAGAACATCAAGAATGAACAAGTGTCTCTAAATAAAAATATTTAAATGATTTATATATTAATTACAACAGTAGACTAGTTTAGATTTTAGACTACAGAGATATTCTTTCTGTGTCTCTTTTTCTCTCATTCTTGCTTCTAATTTATTTAATTTTATTTCACTATTGAAATATTGAGTGAACTGTAATATGATATAACATAGAAAATTTATATCTGAATATTATATAAACTATTTTAAAATAACGGTTGAATTTTTATTAATTAAATTATTACTCTGTGCAAAGAGTAACTCGATATAAGCATATCAAAAAATAAAAATCTTGTAAATCAATATCTCTAAACTCGTTTACGTAACAGTACAGAACTTGGAGCAAAAACTGTCGCTGTTAAAAGCAGTTCAAATTTAAACCAGTTTTTTAAGCTAAATTAACATTTTGTCATATGTAACTTTCAAATTTCAAAATGTGTTATTTTAATACAAAAAAGTTGAAAGAACAACACATCAAATCAACCTATTTCTGTAGTCGAATTATTTAGTTTCAAAGCAAACAGAATTAATCCTTAAAAATCACTCTGGGTGTGGCATACCCAGTTTTCTTTTTCCACTGTTTTTCCAATGCTTCTTTCGTTGCTTATAACTTTTTTATTAATAAAGATACATATACTTATTTGATACCATTATGTTTCTTAAAGTCTGACGTTTCGATTGGAAAAAAAAATCTAATTCAATTTTAATAAATATGTTCATTTTTATAAAAGTTAATATAAGCAATCGAATTAAATTGAGTATAGCCATATCCAAGTATGTCATTTCCGTAGCGTGGAAATAATAAATTTTTAAATCAAATTATATTTCTTGAGTTAAATTAAATAACTTCATTGTTTTAATTAAATTAACATTACATTGAATAAAAGCAGTGAGAAATGATTAAAAGTAATTTGAAATATTCTATGTTGTTTGTTCTTATAGGTACTTGTAATTCTATAATTTAAAAATAACTCAAATTGGAATTTGACATAAATTTAACAATGTTTTAAATGGGAAAGCTATTGGTTAATGGAATTTAAATTTTAATCATTTCCGTTACTCATATCCCAGACAATTTTCTCAGTTTCTTTATGGAATCTGTGTGGTAAGGAAAATGTAGTCCGCAAGATATATTGGATATAGCTTCACACGTTGTGCATTCAATGCTGCACGTAACATATATGCAGGATCAAACATCCTCGCCATCAGGATGACATATATAGTCGACGAAATAAGGAATAGAGCAGGACGTTATCACTTCGGAGAGTCACCTGGACATCTATCGAACGTGACAGGATTCAAGGTGCTCCGTAGAATCCACTTCTATAGAGTTTTATGATCTGTATGCACGCCTGCGCATATTCATGCGAGAGAGAGAGAGAGAGAGAGAGAGAGAGAGAGAGAATCTTAATTCATCTTAACAGAATACTTTGCATATTATATTTTTACAAGTGATATAACAATCTGCATTATTTATTTACATTTTTGCTTAATAATTATACGCGATAATTTATATTAGGTGTTGGAATTAATTCGTAGCGTTTTTTAATGAAAGAATGTTATTTATTTCACACGAGCATTAAAAAATACATTAATGAAAGTACTTCCCATCACTTGTAAAACGCTACGAATTAATTCCAACACCTAATACAATAATAGATAAATATAAAAATTGTAAAGATAACATAAATAATAATGAGAATTATTTTTAAAATAACGTTTCTGATAAAATTACATATAACTTTTTCACGATTACTTTGCTCTCAAAGTGCATAAAAAAGTAATAACTCACTAAAGTCGCATGAGAGCAACGGGCAATCCGTTCTATTCGATTTGCGAAGAAGAATACCTCTCTAATCGAGAGACTCGAAACGGTCACGTGCGGTTATCGCGGCTGCAAGATGAAATCCCTCGACGAACGAGAGCACGGCGACGAGAGGGCGAACGCGTGACACACGATGGAAGTCCATAAATCTAATCGACGTCCACGAAGCACGAACGCGGGAGGGTAGAAGGGTAAAAAAGGCGAAAGGTGAGGGTAGTGAGAGAGAGAGAGAGAGGGGGGGGGGAGGATGGTTCGTTAAACGAGCTTAACGTGTGCCACCCCGTGGTAAGGCATTACTCTCGACTAACGGGCCGTGTTGCAAACCCTATTAGCAATATATTTTCCTCGCTCCGTCGGACCTCCGGCTCGCCATTGTGTTGCCGACCGAACGGTTTACACGTTGTCGTTGGAAACGCACGCCGCGCGCGTCCAGTGAGATTTTCAGTCCCGTGGGCCGGAAGCTCGCTCATCGATCCCCATCTCGTTTCCTGATGCTGACCCTCGTATTACAGACGCGGCAGATTTGTGCGCCCGCCAGATAAATTCTTCTTGATTCTTTGACCAGTCTTTCGAGTTTCTAACATGAAACAGCGGCCTGTTGATTGTCAAATGCCTTTTGGAATCATATTTCCAATAGCAAGATTTTCATAAAACTGGAAATCAGGGAAATCAGATAAAAGTCAAGGAATTTCGCAAAATTTTCTGGAAAATAAAAATTCTTGGCTTTAAAGAAGTTTAATATGCGTATACATTACATCTACACAGTTTTGGATCTACACAGTTTTGGAATACTATCAACTTAACAATTATTAGGTGTTGGAATTAATTCGTAGCGTTTTACAAGTGATGGGAAGTACTTTCATTAATGTATTTTTTAATGCTCATGTGAAATAAATAACATTCTTTCATTAAAAACGCTACGAATTAATTCCAACACCTAATAAATGCGAGAGTAATATCAGTAAAATTAATAGTAATTTACAATGTTATGTTAAATTGTTGTCGCAATAAAATATTTTATGGTTTGCAAACCAGGATGAAATTTATACAAAAAAATTTCAAATATTATTGAAAGGAATCAGAGAAAATCATGAAATTTTGTCTGGAAATTAGAAAAATTTTAAGATGAAGAATTTGTAGCAATCTTGAATAGATATTAAGTATATAGTAACAATTTGTTGAAAAAAACTGGGGATTATGTTTTATTTTGTTTAAATTGGATTTGATTTATTTTCACGAAAGAATTTAGTTTGACACATGATGTAGAATACTTTAGTTGAATAAAAATAAATGTTCATAGTTGGCTAACTGAGCGACAGGACTGACACTCTGATACTTTCTAACATTCTTGTTCTGTGAATGGTGTTCCGGAAAATCACGGTAGACATTCGGCGCAATGCTCGACCGTGTTTGCAGTGGCCCATAAAAGAAAGAAAGAAAAAGAGAAGCAACACAGCGAAACACGATTCTTAGAAAGAAGCTAGCAAGCGCCGACTTTTCAGGTGCACCAACTCGTGTCTCCCATTTATAACCGGTCGTACGGACAAGACAGCGGCGTATTCCGTTGGTTCTCTGCACAGTAGAGAATTTCAGTAAAAGTTTCCATGAGCGATACCGAGGTCCGCATATGTTACCGCCGTCTCACTTTACTGTTCTACTTCGCGAAATTCTGAGGCAAACGTCGAACGGGATTCGCGGGTGTGAACCGTCGGCTTACCCACCTACGTGAGCCACACGATGGTTAGCCCATCCCTCTTCCTCTCGAGAAAGACACGTGAATACCGCAAATCATACCCGCGTGAGTTATGAGGCGAGAAGGACAAGAGAAAGAGAGAAAAAGACATAGAAATCGTCCCGGGCTACGCTACCCGAGCTAGCTTTGTAGGAACACTTTGTATGACTTTGGACGGATTTTAGCGGGGTTTCGATGCCGCGCGAACTCAACAACGTAACGGGTCGAATACCAAAACAGCCGTTCCATGACCACACGTAGACGGTAATAAATATGTAAAACTCGGACCGGAGGGTGAATCGCGTGCAGGAAGATTAATGAGCAATTCTCACCGGGGTGCCACAAACGTGGAGTAAAGCTCTTCATGCAGCACGTATTGCTACTTTCACTTTGTCAATAATTTCGGTAGGGTTTTGGACTTATATCAGTCTATTATGTTAGTTTTATATATATGTATGTATATGTATATATATATATATATATGTATATGTTTTAGAATTTTAGATAATAATATATGTAATGATGTTATCCTACTAACGATCGTTTGAATATTCATGAGATTAGCCCCTATGATGGCGATTTATTCTGTAATTAACCGTGGGAAGCTAACGTGAAGTTATTACTAATTAGCACTAATACGGTTTTATGTATAATACCGACCGAAACATTATATGTGAAATATATAAAATACAATCCAATATTAATCGCTATAGTAGTTGACATAAAAATTATAATACTTACTATATATTATACTTAACCAATTTTAGATTAAATATATTTTACAGTAAGTTATATTAAAAAATTATATAAAATATAATACATCAACATATTTAACTGATTTTATAAAATTTTTATAATAGTAGAATGTTATAATAAAAAGTTAAAACTACTAACATTAAAAAGCTTTTTATGCATTATGCTCTATTAAATTATAAATTTATAATTATACGCTCGAAAATTATTTTACTTTCACGGTAATGAAACCAATTTTAATAATTTTTTACAACATTAGATATCTCGACAGAAATCCCTGTAACAAACTACGAAAAAAATTTAGTACTTTCATCAAAAATTGTTATTTAAAGCATTTTAGTTTATAAAATAAATAAATTTAATTATTTCTATTTTTCTGCTTTGTAAATATTTGTTTACTAATTAAAAAATTTAGATCGCATAAAATTATAGTTTTATTTAGTACTGTTTAATAAAGAATGTTTGTTGTAAAAGTAGAATTTTAGTTCTTGTAGAACAAAAAAAACATTTTTTTTAGTGTAGATAAACGAATCGTAGTAAGGATTGCAGATATGGTAATGTTCACAGGTATTCCTCTATAAAATTTCATGGCAGTAATAAAAGGATTCGTTATATATTAGACGCACGCAATACTCGTTGGAACATTGAACACATCTTATAGCTTTTTCTTTCGCGAGCGAGTCAATTGTCAACGTAACAATAGTCGACGGATTCGAAGACGGGAAAAATTCGCGCTTTGGGAGAGGATGGGATATCTTTCCGACGGATAAACGCCTCTATAAAAGGCCGTGAATGCTGGGTATTAGCGTCACTAAAGCGTCGTCTTGCGCCACCCTCATGTAATCTCTGTCGAGATTACGACGTCCGTCTACGGAATCCCGTGGGAACGGAACACTTCTTCCCACTTCCGGCGAAGTTTCTGCTCTTCAGCATATCGACTTTAGTCGACAACGATCGTATCGCGTATCGGAAACGGCAATTATTCGGATAACGATTATTGAGTTCTTTCCGCATCGCTAATCTCATCGTGATGGGGCGATATTTTCTATACGACTAATAATCTATTAGAATCGAATTGATCTTAATTGCTCATATGTTCTGCGATGTACCTTTCTTTTTATTAAATTTAACTATTAGAAAACTGCAGATACTAAGAAAAATTCCTGGTTAAAAATCAGAAGATGATCGTATCAATTAGAATTCTGGTTATCTCAACTAGAATTTAATAGATCAATTTAATAGGTTATCTCAACTAGAATTTAATAGATTCAACTTGAAAATTTTAATTTATCCATTTTCAAATAGAATTCCAATTAATGCAATCATATTCTTTTTCTCATGTATTGTAGAAACTAAAATTTAACTTAGAAAAATAGAAATGTAATTAACAATTTTTCTTTCACATTTAACTCTCGGTATTACTCAGTACACCATCTGATTTTTTCAAAATGATTTTTTTCGAAATTTTTGTTTATTTTATTGCTTATAATTTTTTTTATAAAGATATATACATTTTATAAAAATATGTACATTTTATTATATTCCTTAATCTGTAATAAAACGATATATGTATAGTGATTAAAGGGTAAAATCCATACGTTCTAAATTAAAAGTAAACAAACATCTGTCCCTAATGAAAGGCAATCTTGGCAATATATATATATATAT